>JBBMOL010002702.1:0-21849 GCA_037954665.1 Laguncularia racemosa
ATTTTTTAGTGGAATTCAGCTACTTTGTTTAGTATCGACGGGCTTTAATTTACAATACATAGAGATTAAAATTGTGGCCAGACATTTTTTATCGCGATGGCACAACAACTTGACAACATTTGTAGTGACGATATTTTAGCAGCTATATTTGTAACGACAATACTTCCATGACACTGCCGCAATGATATTGTGGGTTTCAATTTTTGAGTACATACTTTCAACGACAACTTTTTTGTAGTGGTAAATTGGGAGCAAGTTTTTTTTTGATTTAAAGACAACGACATTTTAGTTCAATACAAATAAAAATTCTGGCCTACATTTTCACGCGATGGCAGAACAACGTTTACAAATTTTAGGATATATTTTAGCCTAGTTTTGAACGTCAAATTTGCGGTGACAACTGCCGCAATGATATTTTTTGGGTTTCAATGTTTGTAGTGAAAAAATTTGCAACGACAACATTTTTTGAGGGTAATTGCACACTTTTTTTTTAGTAAAGACAAGGACATTTAAGTTCAAAACATAGAGGATAAAATTGTGGGCCCTGACATTTTTCATCGCATGGCAGCAACAACGTTGACAACATTTTAGCGATGATATTTTTTGCACTATGTTTGTAACTCAATATTTGGGGGGAAAACCTGCCACAAAATAAATTTTTGGTTACTATTTGTATTACAATATTTGCACGACAATAATTGTTGTAGTGGTAATTGCAGCTACTTTTTTGATAACGACAAGGCATTTATAGTTACAATACATAAGAGATTAAAATTGTGCCGTGACATTTTCAAACGCGATGGCCAACAACTTGAAAAACATTTGTAGTGACGATATTTGTGCACTATTTTTAACGACAATACTTCCAGTGAACAACTGCCCATGATATTTGGGTTACAATGTTTGTAGTGACAATACTCAAAGACAACATTTTTTTTTTTAAGTGGAATTGCAGCTAGTTTCTTTGATAACGCAACGACATTTATAGTTTCAATACAAAGGATTAAAATTGTGGCCGTGAATTTTATCGCGATGGCAGCAAACAACGTTACAACTTTTTAGCATGAATTCGCAGCAGCATGTTTGTAACGACAATTTTGGCGGTGACACCTGCCCAATGTATTTGTTTACTATTTTTAGTACAATATTTGCAACGACAACATTGTTTTTTAGGGAATTGCAGCTAGTTTGTTTTTTCACACAAAAAGACATTTATAGTTACAATACATAGAGTGATTAAAATTTTGGCCATGACATTTTCATCGGATGGCAGCAAAAACTTTTTCAACATTTGTAGCTGACATTTGACAGCTATGTTCGTAACGCAAATTTGCGGGAGACACCCCCGCAATATATTTGGGGGTTAAAAAGTTTTAGTACAATATTTGGGAACGACAAACATTTGTTGTTTGTTGGGAAAATTGGGAGCTAATTTTTTGAAAAAAAAAGACAAGGGCATTTATAGTTAAATACAAGAGTGATTAAAATTTGGGGCCGGGGGCATTTAAAAACGCGATTGGGACAACAACTTGACAACATTTGTTTGCGATGAAATTTTAGCAGCTATGTTCGTTTGTCAATATTTGCGGTGCCCCTGCCCAATGATTATTTTGGTTACAAAGTTTTTTTAGTGACAATATTTTGCAAAGGGCAAATTTTTGTAGTGGTTAAAAGGGAGCTACTTTGTTTGGGGAAAAGACAAGGGCAATTTTTAGTTTTTAAAAAAAATAGAGGGGAATTTTAAAAATTTTGGGCCGTTTACATTTTTAAACGCGTTTGGGAGCAAAAAACTTGACAACATTTGTAGGGGATGAAAAAATTTTTGCAGCTTGCGTAAGTCCCAAAATTTGGGGGGCCACCCCTGCCCCAATGATATTTTGGGTTTCAAAGTTTTTTATGGGCAAAAATTTGCCCGACAAAATTTGTTTTTTAGTGGTAATTTCCCGCCCACTTTGTTTGGGGTAAAAAACAAGGGCAATTTATAGTTTTAAAAATACACTGATTAAAATTTGGGCCCTGCCATTTTTTTCGCGGGGGCAGCAACAACTTGACAAAAAATTTGTGCCCAAAATTTGTAAACCCTATATTTTTTTAACGACAATATTTCCCGAAAACCGCCGCCATATAATTTTTGGGGGTTTCAAAGTTTTTAGTGACAAAAATTTTCAAAGAAAAAACATTTGTTTAGGGGGTAAAAAAGCAAACAAGTTTTTTTTGAGTAACGACAACGACATTTATAGTTTTCAATACATAAAGTGATTAAAAAAAGTGGCCCCTGACCCCCTTTTAACCGTGGCCAACAAACAACATTTTAGCGATGAATTTGTACAGCTATTTTGAAAAGCAATATTTGTTGACAACTGCCCGGGAATATATTTTTGGTTACAATGTTTTTAGTGCAATAATTTTTCAACGAAACATTTTGTTTAAATGGGGAAATTTCACCCCCAAATTTTGTTTGGAAAGACAAGGGCATTTATAGTTACAATTTCATAGGTGATTAAAAAATTTTGGCCGTGCCCCCGTTTTCAAACAACAACTTTTACAACATTTGTGCATGATTTTTTGAGCAGCTATTTTTGTAACGACAATTTTGGGGGACAACCCCCGCAAAAGAAATTTTTGGGTTCTATGTTTGAGTGACAATATTTGCAACGACCCAAAATTGTTGTAGTGGAAAACCCCCCCATTTTTTTGATAACGACAAAGACATTTATAGTTACAATACATAGAGTTAAATTAAAAAATTTTGGCCCCCGGGGGTTTTCATCGCGTGGGCAGCAACAACGTTGAAACATTTGTACATGAAAAATTTTTACAGCTTGTTTGAAACCAATATTTTTCGGGGACAACCCGCCGCAAAGATATTTGGGTTTTCAAAGGGTTTTTTTTGACAATATTTGCAACACAAAAAACCCTTTGTTTAAATGGGAAATTGGGGAGCATTTGTTTGAAATAAAGACAAGGGCATTTATGTTAAATAATAGAGTGATTAAAATTGTGGCCGTTTACATTTTTTTTCCCCCGATGGCAGCAACAACGTTGACAACATTTTTTGCGATGATATTTGTAGCAGCTATGTTTTGTAAGGGCAAAATTTGGGGAACCAAACCCGCCCAATTATATTTTGGGGGTTACAAAGTTTTGTAGTAACCCAAAATTTGGGAACGACAAATTGGGGTAAATGGTAAAATTTCAGCTATTTTTTGATAACGACAAAGACAATTTTTTAGTTACAATAAATAGATAAATTTAAAAATTTTGGCCGTGCTTTTTTATCGCATGGCAAACAACAACGTTGACAACCCTTTTTTTACGATGATTTTTTGTACAGCTATTTTTTGAGAACGGCAATATTTGGGGTGAAAAACCCGCCGCAATTATATTTTTGGTTTACAAAGTTTGTAGTGACAATAAATTTTCAACAAAAACATTTTTTGTAGTTGGGAATTGGGAGCAAATTGTTTGAGAAAGACAAGGGCAAATTAAAGTTAAATTTTAAAAGATGATTTAAAATTGTTGCCGGGACATTTTTAAACGCGATGGCAGCAACAAAGTTGACAACATTTTAGCAAAAAAATTTGTAGCACTATGTTTGTAAGTCAAAATTGGGTGACAACCCGCCCTTTTAAATTTTTTGGTTACAAAGTTTGTAGTGCAAATTTTTTGCCAAAAGAAAATTTGGGTTTTAGTGGGAAATTACCAAAAAATTTTTTTTGAGTAAAGACAAGGGCATTTTATTTTTTTCAATAAATAAGTAAATTTAAAAATTTTGGGCCCCTGGCATTTTTTATCGCGATGGGGAGCAACAACTTGACAACAATTTGTACGATGATATTTGTACCCGCCCATAAGGAAAAGACAAATTTTGCGGACAAAACCGCCGCAATGATAATTTTTGGGTTTCTATGTTTGTAGGACAAAATTTGCCCAAAACAACATTTTTTGTTGTTAATAGCAGCAATTTTTTTTTAGTAAAGACAACGACAAATTTTTATTTTCAATAACCCAAAGGATTAAAATTGGGCCGTGGGCATTTTCAACGCGATGGCACAACAACGTTGACAACATTTTGTACGATGATATTTGTAGCACTATGTCGTAAAAGGCAATATTTGTGGTGACCCAAATGCCGCTTTATATTTGTGGTTTTCAATGTTTTAGGCAATATTTTCAAAAAGACAACAATTTGGGTTTTAGGTAAATTTCAAACTACTTTTTTTTGAGAAAGACAAGGAACCTTTTGGGTTTCCCAAAAAATAGAGTGATTAAAATTGGGGGCCGTGCCCCCGTTGGGAGCAACAACAATTTACAACATTTGAGGCCCTATTTTTTTAGCACTTTTTGTAAAGCAAAATTTGGGACACCCGGGCCCCCAAAGATATTTGGTTTTTACAAATTTTGTAGAGCAATATTTTTCCCAAAGACAACAAATTTTTGTAGTTGGGAAATTGGCCCCGCTAATTGTTTTAAAAGCAAGAAAATTTATATTTTCAATACATAGAGTATTAAAATTGTGGCCCTGGCATTTTTTAACGCGTTTGGGAAGCAACAAACTTGACAAAAAATTTTTAACGAGATATTTTTTTAGCACTATTTTTTATGAAAAAAATATTTGCGGTGACACCCCCCGCAATGATAAAAGTGGTTTTCTAAAAATTTTTTTTTGACAATATTTGCAACAACCAAAATTTGGGTTTTAAATGGGAAATTTCCTAGTTTGGTTTTAGTCACGACAAAAGACATTATAGTTAACCCAAAAATTTTAAATGTTAAAAAATTTTGGCCGTAAAATTTTCATCGCATGGCAGCAACAACGTTACAACATTTGTACGATGAAAAATTTAGCACTATGTTTGTAAAGTCAATTTTTTGGGTACCACCGCCCAATTTATATTTGGGTTACAATGTTTTTTATTTTCCCAAAATTTCAACGAAAAACCCTTGGTTTTTTAGTTGGGAATTGGGACTATTTTTGTTGAGAAACAAAGGGCATTTTTAGTTTTCAAAACATAGAGTAAATTTAAAAATTTTGGGCCGTGGCCCTTTTCAAAACGCGTTTGGGAGCAACAACTTTAACCAAATTGTAGCGAAAGATATTTGTAGCAGCTAAAGTTTGAAACGACAAAAAAATTTTCGGTTTACAACCCCCCGCAATATATTTGTGGGTTTCTAAAGTTTGTAGTGACCAAAAAATTTTCAAAACAACATTTTTTGTAAATGGTTTTAAAAGCAGCAAATTTTTTTGAGGGAAAAGACAACGACAAATTTTTAGTTACAATAAAAAAGGGAAATTTAAAAATTTTGGCCGGAATTTTCAACGCGAGGCAGCAACAACTTGGGCAACCCTTTTTTAGCGATATAATTTTTTACAGCTAGTTTGAAAAGTCAATAATTTGTGGGGACAAATGCCGCTTTTATATTTTTTTGGTTAAAAGTTTTTAGTCAATATTTGGGGAACGACAAAAATTTTTTGTAGTGGGAAATTGCACAAACCCACTTTTTTTGAGAAAGAAAAAGGACATTTATAGTTAAATACATAGAGTGGGTTAAAATTGTGGCCCCTGGCATTTTTAACGCGTTGGGGAGCAACAACTTTTAAAAACATTTTTTAGCGAAAATATTTTAGCGCTATTTGTAATTCAAATTTGCGGGACAACCCGCCCAATGTATTTGTGGTACTATTTTGTTTTGACCTATTTGCAAAGCAAATTTGTTGAAATGGTAATTTTCAGCCCTTGGGTTTTGAGGGAAAGACAAGGGCCCTTTATAGTTACAATAAAAGAGTGAAATTTAAAAAAAGTGGGCCCTGACATTTTCCTCGCCCAGGAGCAAACCCAAAATTAAAAACATTTTAGCGATGATTTTGTAGGGAGCATGTTTCCCAAAGCAATATTTCGGTTTAAAAACCTCCACAATGAATTTGTGTTACAAGGGTTTTTTAAATGAAAATAATTTTCAACACAAATTTTTTAAATGGGGAATTTTCAGCTAATTTTTTTGATAAAGACAAGGCCAAATTTTTAGTTAAAAAATACATAGAGTGATTTAAAATTTGGCCGTGCCCCTTTTTAACGCGAGGCAAACAAAAACTTACAAAATTTTTTACGATTTTAATTTTTTAGCAAGCTATTTTGTAAAAGCAATAATTTGGGGCAACGCCCAATGATAATTTTTGGGTTTCAATGTTTGTAGTGGCAAAATTTCAAAGACAACAATTTTTTGTAGTGGTAATTTTCCCGCAATTTGTTTTTAGAAAGGCAAGGCATTTATAGTTTTCAATACAAAAGTTTATTTAAAAAATTGGGCCCTGCATTTTTCAAAAAGCGTTTGGGACAACAACTTTTACAACATTTGTAGCGATGATATTTGAGCAGCTAAAAGTTTGTAACGACAATAAAATTTTTTGGGGGAGCAACCCCGCCCAAAAAATTTTTTGGGTTTCAAAAATTTTTTAAATGCAATATTTGCAAAAACAACCCTATTTTTTGTAGTGGGAATTGGGAGCTACTTTGTTTGAAACAAAAAAAAAGACATTTATATTTACAATAATAAAGTGATTAAAAAAAGTGCCCGGTTTTCCCCGGTGGGAGCAACAACTTGACAAAATTTTTTCGAGATATTTGTAGGGAGCTATTTTGAAAAACAATATTTGCGGAAAAACCCGCCCCAATGATATTTGGGGTTTTCAAAGTTTTGTGTGCCAAAAATTTTTTCAACGACCAAAAAAGTTTGTTAGTGGTAAAAGCAGCTACTTTTTTTGAGAAAGGCAAGGGCAATTTTTGTTAAATACATAAAGTAATTAAAATTGTGGCCGTGGCAATTTTCAACGCGTTTGGGAAGCAACAACTTGACCCAAAATTTGTAGCGATGAATTTGAGCCCGCTATGTTTTTAAAAAGGGAAATTTTTTGCGGTGAAAAAAACCTCCCCCAATACATTTGTGGTTACTTTGTTTTTTGTGACAAAATTTGCAACAAAAACATTTTTGTAGTGGTAAATTTCAAACTAAATTTTTTTGAGTCACGACAACGACATTTATAGTTACAATATATAATGATTAAAAAAATGGCCGGACATTTTTTAAACGGGGATGGCAGCAACAAAAGTTGACAACATTTTTAGCGATGATATTTGTTTGCAGCTATGCGTAACGCAATTTAAATTTTTGGGGGGGGTGGACAACTTCCGCATTAAAAATTTGTTTGGGTTCCCAAAGTTTTTTTATGTCAAAATTTTGCAACGACAAAAAATTTTTTTTTTAAATGGGAATTTCAAAGGCATTTGTTTGAGAAAGACAAAGGGCAATTTTTAATTTTCAATACATAGAGTATTAAAAATTTTGGGGCCGTGGGGGTTTTTAAAAACGTTGGGGAACAACAACCTTAAAAACAATTTTTCGCGAAGATATTTTTTGCACTAAGTTTGAACGACAATATTTGCGGTGACACCCGCCCAATGATATTTGTGGTTACCCAAAGGGTTTTTAAAGGGCAATTTTTGCCCAAAAACAACATTTTTGTAGTGGGAATTGCAGCAAATTTGTTTTTAGTCACGACAAAAGACAATTTTTAGTTTCAAAAAATGAGTGATTAAAAATTTTTGGCCGTGACATTTTTCATCCCCGATGGCAGCAACCAAAAAGTTTGGGCAACATTTGTAGCGGTGATATTTGTAGCAACCTTTTTTTCGAAAAAGTCAATAATTTTTTGTGACAAAGCCCATTTTTAAATTTGTGGTTACAAATGTTTGTAAATGTCCCAAAAATTTTGCAACGACAAAATTTTTTTGTATGGTTTAAAAGCAAATAAATTTTTTTGAGAAAGACAAGGGCATTTATAGTTTTCAAACATAGAGTAAATTTAAAAATGGCCGTGGCAATTTTTTAAACGCGTGGCAGCAACAACTTTACCCAAAAATTTTTAGGGGATTAAAAAATTTTTAAACAGCTATGTTTGAACGAAAAATATTTGCGGTGACAAACCGCCCGAAAGATATTTGTGGTTTACATGTTTGAAATGGGGAATAAATTTTCAACAAAACATTTTTTGTAAAATGGTAAATTTAAGCTAATTTGTTTTAGTCACGACAAAAGACAATTTTTAAATTTTCAATATATAGAGTGATTAAAATTGTGGCCGTACATTTTTAAAGCGTGGCAGCAACAACGGACAACATTTTAGGAGATATTGAGCACATTTCGTAAAGTCAATATTTTGGGGACAACTCCCCAATGATTTTGTGGGGACAAGTTTGTATGTCAATATTGCAACCAACAAAATTTTTGTGGTAATTCAGTACTTTTTTTGACAAAGCAAGGGCTTTTTATCCAAACATGAGTGATTAAAATTTTTGGCCGTGCATTTTCAACGCGTTGGCAGCAACAACATTGACAAATTTTTAGCGAGAATTGTAGCAGCTAATTTTTTAAGGGCAAAATTTGGGACAAAATGCCGCAATGATTTTTGTGGTTACAAGTTTTAGGACAATATTTGCAACACAACATTTGTTTTAGGGAAAATTGACTAGTTTTTTTATAAGCAACGACATTTTTAGTTTTCATATAAGAGGGTTAAAAAAGTGGCCTGACATTTTTATCCGATGGGAGCAACAACGTTTACAACATTTTGCGAGATATTTGAGCAGCTTTGTTCGAAACCCAAAATTTGTGGGGACAACTCCCATTGATATTTTGGTTTTCAATGTTTGTAGTGTCAATTTTGCAAAACCCAAAATTGTTTTGTGGGAAAATTGCGTACTTTTTTTTAGCAAAGACAAAGGCAATTTTTAGTTTTCAATCATAGAGTGATTTAAAAATTTTGGCCGGACATTTTTATCGCGTTGGCAGCAACAACATGACAACCCTTTGTAGGGGATGATATTTGTTTGCAGCTATGTTCGAACGCAATATTTGGGTGACAACCCGCCCATTAATTTGTGGTTAAATGTTTTTAGTGCAATAAATTTTTCAACGACAAAATTTGTTTAGTGGTTAATTGGAAAACTATTTTTTTGATAAAGACAAGGGCAATTTTTAAATTTTTTTAAAACATAGAGTGATTAAAAATTTTGGGGCCCTGACATTTTTAAAAACCGGTTTGGGAGCAACAAATTTAAACATTTTGTAGGGGATGATATTTGTAGCAGCTATTTTTAACGCAAATTTTTGGGGGCAAATGCCGCAAAGAAAATTTGTGGTTTTCAAGTTTGTAGTGCAATATTTGCAAAGACAACATTTGTTGTAGTGGTAAATTTCAGCAATTTTGGAAAGGGGAAGGGCATTTTTAGTTTTCAATACATAGAGTGATTTAAAAAAGGGGGGCCCTGACATTTTTTAACGCGTTGGGACAACAACTTGACAACAAATTTTTGCGATGAAAATTTTTAGCAAATATTTGTAAGGCAATATTTGTGGGCCAAATGCCCCAAAGAAAATTTTGGTTTTCAAGGGTTTTGTGTAACCCAAAATTTTGGCCCAAAGACAACAAATTTTTTTAAATGGTAATTGGAGCTATTTTTTTTGAGAAAGCAAGGGCATTTTTAGTTAACAAAACAAGAGTGATTTAAAAATTTTTGGCCGTTACAAATTTTTTTTTCCCTTTTTTTACAAAACTTGACAACATTTGGGAGCGTGATATTTTGGGAGCACTATTTTGTAACGTAAAATTTGGGGACAACTGCCGCATTTATATTTTGGTACAAATTTTTTTAGTGCAAAATTTGCAAAACAACATTTTTTTGTTTGGTAATTGCACTATTTTTTTGAGAAAATAAGACATTTATATTTTCAATACATAGAGAAAAAAAAAAGTGGCCGTGGCATTTTCATCGCGGGCAGCAACAACTTGACAAAATTTTAGGATTTATATTTTTTAGCACTATTTTGTAACAAATATTTTTTGGGACAACCCGCCGCAATGATTTTGTGGTTACTATTTTTGTAGTGCCCAAAAATTTTCAAAACAACATTTTGTTTAGTGGTAAATTTCCCGGGTAGTTTTTTTTGATTAAAGAAACGACATTTTTTAGGGTTTCAATAATAGAGTAAATTAAAAAATTTTTGGGGGCCCTGGCTTTTTTATCGCGAAAGGGAGCAAACAACGTTGACAACATTTGTAGGATTTTTTTTAGCACTATGTTGAAAAGCAATATTTTTGGGGGACAAAAAGCCGCAATTATATTTGTGGTTACTATTTTTAGTGCAATAAATTTTCAACAAAAACATTTGTTTTTAGTGGTAAAAACAGCAAATTTTTTTTGAGTTTGACAAGGGGAAATTTTTAGTTCAATAATAGAGTGGGTTAAAAATTTTGGCCGTGACCCTTTTCATCGCGGGCAGCAACAAATTTTTACAACATTTTTTAGCGTGAAAATTTTTTAGCAGCTATGTTTGTAAAGTCAATTTTTTGTGGGACAAAATGCCCCATTGATATTTGTGGGTTTTCAATGTTTGTAGTTCAATATTTTCAACGACAACATTTTTTTGTAGGGTAAAATTTCGCTACTTTTTTTTGAGTAAAGACAAGGGCATTTATAGTTTTCAATACATAGAGTGAATTTTAAAATTTTGGGGCCGTGACCCTTTTCAACGCGTTGGCAGCAACAACATTGACAACATTTTAGCGATGAAAAATTTGTAGCAGCTATTTTTTGAACGACAAAAATTTGGGAGAGACAAATGCCGGGAAAAGATATTTGTGGGTTTCTATGTTTGGGAGTTTACAATAAATTTTCAAAGACAACATTTGTTGTAGGGTAATTGCAGCTAGTTTGTTTTTATAACGACAACGACATTTAAATTTAAAAAAAACATAAGTATTAAAATTTTTGGCCGTGAATTTTCAAACCCCGATGGGCAGCAACAACTTTTTAAAAACAAATTTTTAGGGGATGGGTATTTGTAGGGACTAGGGTTTGTAAAAGCAATATAGTGGGGACAACTGCCGCAATGAAAATTTCTTGGTTTTCAAGTTTTTTTGTTTTCAATATTTGCAACGACAACATTTGTCGTAGTGGGTTTAATTTCAGCTATTTGTTTGAGAAAGACCCAAAGGGCATTTATAGTTTTCAATACAAAGAGTGATTAAAAAATTTTGGCCGGACATTTTCATCGCCCTTTTGGGAACACCAAAATTTACAACATTTGTAGGGGGATGATATTTGTAGCAGCTATATTTGTAACGATAATATTTGCAGAGACAACTGCCGCAGTGATATTTGTGGGGTTTCCATGTTTTTTTAAAGACAAAATTTTCAAAGGGCAACATTTTTTTGTAAATGGTAAAATTTCAGCTAGTTTTTTGTAACGAAAAGACATTTTTAGTTTTCAATACAAAAAGTTAAATTTAAAAATTTTGGGGCCCTGGCATTTTCATCGCGATGGGGAAACAACAAAGTTTACAAAAATTTGTATTTATGATATTTTTAGCAGCTTGTTTTTAAAAGACAATATTTGCGGGGACACCTGCCCCCAATGATATTTGTGGTTTTTCTATTTTTTTTAGTGACAATATTTGCAACAACAACATTTGTTATAGTGAAAAAGCACTAGTTTGTTTGAGTCACGACAACGACAATTTTTAAAATTAAAAAATATAGGGATTAAAAAAATTTTGGGCCCGGGCATATTCATCGGGGATGGCAAACAACAACCCTTGACAAAAATTTTGTAGCGATGATTTTTGTAGCAGCAAAAGTTCGTAACGTCAATATTTGTGGTTTAAAAACGCCGCATTGGGTAATTTTTGGGTTTCCAAAAATTTTTAGTGTCAATTTTTTCAACGACAACATTTTTTGTAGTGGTAAATTTCACTACTTTGTTTTGGGGTAAAGACAAGGAAACCCAAAAAATTTTTTTTTGCAATACATAGAGTGATTAAAATTTTGGGCCCTGACATTTTCATCGCGTTTGGAAACAACAACATTGACAACAATTTTTAGCGATGAAAATTTGTAGGGACTATTTTTAAAAAGCAAAAATTTGGGAAACTGCCGCAATTTATAATTTTTGGTTTTCAATTTTTGTAGTGCCCAAAATTTGCAAAGCAACCCTTTGTTTATGGAAAATTTCAGCTATTTGTTTGAGTAAAAAACAAAAAACATTTATGTTCAATACATAGAGTGATTAAAAAATTTTGGGCCCTGACATTTTCCCCGCGTTGGGGGCAACAACTTGACAAAATTTGTAGCGAGATTTTTTGAAGCACTATTTTGAAAAAGCAAAAATTTTCGGACAACCGCCAAATGAAAAAATTTTTGGTTTCAAAGGGTTTTTAGTGCAATTTTGCAAAGACAAAAAATTTTTTGTAGGGTAATTGCAGCTAGTTTTTTGATGTAAAGACAACCATTTATAGTTACAAAACATAGAGTGATTAAAATTGTTTGGGCCTTTGGCATTTTTTAAAACGCCAAAGGCAACAACAACTTGACAACCCTTTTTAGCGATGATTTTTTGCAGCTATGTTTGTTTCGCCCAAAATTTTTTGGGGACAACCCGCCGCAAAGATATTTTGGTTACAATTTTTTTAGTTCAAAATTTGCAAAAACAACATTTGGGGTAGTGGGAAAAACAAACTATTTGTTTTAGCAAAAAAAAAAGGCCTTTAATATTTAAAAAATAATAGAGTGATTAAAAATTTTGGCCGGACAATTTTTTTATGGGGTTTCAGCAACAACTTTACAACATTTTTAGCGGGAAAATTTGTAGAGCAAATTTTTTTTAAAGGTAATAATTTTTGGGACAAAATGCCGCATTTAAATTTGTGGTTACAAAGTTTGTAGTGACAAAATTTTCAAAGACCAAAAAATTTTTTGTAGTGGGAAAATTTCAGCTATTTGTTTGAGTAACGAAAGGGCCCTTTTTTATTACAAAACAAGAGGAAATTAAAAAAAGTGGCCGGGCATTTTCTCGGTTTGGGAGCAACAACCTTTAAAAACATTTTAAAGGGTGATATTTGTAGCACTATTTTTTTAACGACAATATTTTGACACCCGCCGCAAAAGAAATTTGTTGGTTTCTATGTTTTTTAGTGACAATATTTGGGAAAACAACATTTGTTTAGTGGTAATTGCAGCTAGTTTGTTTTTAGTAAAGACAACAAAATTTAAATTCAATTTAAAAAAGTGTTTAAAAATTGGGGGCCGTGACATTTTTATCGCGATGGCAGCAAAAAACGTTTTTCAACATTTGTGCAAGATATTTGTAGCAGCTATGTTTTGTAACGTCAATATTTGGGTGAAAAACCTGCCCAAGAAAATTTGTGGTTACAAAGTTTTTTAAATGCAATATTTGGGAACGACAAAAATTTGTTTTATTTGGAAATTTCAGCTATTTTTTTGAAAAAACAAGGGGAAATTTTTAGTTTCAATACAAAAAGTGATTAAAAAAGGGGCCGTGACATTTTCATCGCGGGGGAACCCAAAAACTTTAAAAACATTGTACGATGAATTTTTTAGCAAAAAATTTTTAACCCACAATTTTGGGGGACAACCCCCGCAAAGATATTTTTGGTTTTCTTGTTTTTTGGTTTACAAATTTTTAATTTTCAAAGGGCAACATTTGTTTTTAAAATGGAAAAAGGAGGTAGTTTTTTTTTGAGTAAAGCAACGACATTAAAAGTTACAAAAAAATAGAGTGATTAAAAAATTTTGGCCGGACATTTCACGGGGGGGGGGGGGGGGGGGGGGGGGGGGGGGGTGGCAGCAACAACTTTTACAACATTTGAAACGATGATATTTGTAGCGCTATGTTTTTAACGTCAATATTTTTTGGGGGGACAACCCGCCCAAATTTATATTTTTTGGTTTCAATTTTGTAGTGCAAAAAATTTTCAACCCACAACATTTTTTGTATGGTAATTGGGAGCTAATTTTTTGAGTAAAAAACCAAGGGCATTTTTAAATTACAAAAACCAAAAGAATGATTAAAAATTGGGGGGGGGTGACATTTTTATCCCCCATGGCAACAACAACTTGACAACCTTTGTAGCGATGATATTTGTAGAGCTATTTGTAACCCACAATATTTTTCGGACAACCCCCGCAAAAGATATTTGTGGGTTTCTAGTTTGTATGACAATAATTTTCAAAAACCCAAAATTTGTTTGTAGTGGGGAAAATTTCAGCAGTTTTTTTAGTAAAACAACAAAATTTATAGTTACAATAATAGAGTGATAAAATTGTGGCCGTGGGCATTTTTTTGGGGTGGCAGCAACAACGTTACAAAATTTGTAGCGATGAAAATTTTTAAACAGCTATGTTCGTAACGTCAATATTTTTGGGGGACAACTGCCCAATTTATATTTGTGGTTACAATGTTTTTATTTTCAAATTTTTCAACGAAAACATTTGTTTTTAGTGGGGAATTTCAGTTTTTTTTTTCTTTTTTATAAAACAAGAATTTATTGTTTTCAATACATAAGTGAATTAAAAAATTTTGGGGGCCCCGACATTTTCATCGCGTTTGGGAGCAACAACTTGACAACATTTTAGCGATGATATTTGGTTTAGGGGAAAAAAACTTATTTTGTAACGACAAATTTGGGGACAACCCCCGCAAGGGTATTTGTGGTTTTCTATGTTGGTGACAAAATTTTCAAAGACAACATTTTTTTGTAGTGGTAATTGAGTAGTTTTTTGAGTAAAACCCAAAAACATTTATAGTTTTAAAAATACATAGAGTGATTTTAAAAATTTTGGCCGGGACATTTTCCCCGGGGATGGCAAACAACAAAACTTGACAAATTTTTACGAGAATTTTTTAGCAGCTATGTTCGAACTCAATATTGGGTGACAACCCGCCCAATTTATATTTGTGGTTACAATGTTTGTAGTTTTCCCCCAATTTTTCAAAAGACAACCCTTTTTTGAGTGGTAATTTTCAGCTAGTTTTTTGATAAAACCAAGGGGAAATTTTTAGTTTAAAAACAAAGAGTGATTAAAAAAATTTTGGGCCCGGGCCTTTTAAACGCGATGGCAGCAACAACTTGACAACATTTTGTAGCGATGATTTTTAGAGCTATTTTGTAACGACAAATTTTTTCCGGGAAAAACCCCCGCAATGATTTTTTGTGGTTTTCTATGTTTTTTGGGGACAATTTAGAAAAAAAAACATTTGGTTTTTATTGGGGAAAATTTAGTATTTTTTGATTAAAGCCCAAAAACATTTATATTAAATACATAGATGATTAAAATTGTTTGGGCCCTGACATTTTCAACGCGATGGGCAAAAAACAACGTTGACAAAAATTTGGGAGCGATGATATTTGTAGCGCTAAGTTTGTAACGTCAATATTTTTGGGGGGACAACCCGCCCAATTTTATATTTTTTGGTTTCAAGGGTTTTTAGTGCAAAATTTTCAAAGACAACATTTGTTGTATTGGGGAATTGCAGCAGTTTTTTTTGGTAAAACAAAACAATTTTTTAGTTACAATACATAAGTAAATTTAAAATTTTTGGCCCCTGACATTTTTAACGCGATGGCAAACAACCTTGACAACATTTGTAGCGATTAAAAATTTGTAGCATATTTTAAAAGACAATATTTGGGACACCCGCCCAATAATTTTTTTTACATGTTTTTAGTGCAAAATTTTTCAAAGACAACATTTGTTGTAGTGGTAAGCAAACAAATTTTTTGATAAAAGACAAAAAATTTATAGTTACAATACAAAGAGTGATTAAAAAATTTTGGCCGGACATTTTCACGCGATGGAGCAACAAATTTTAAAAACATTTGTAGCGATGATATTTGTAGCAGCTATGTTCGTAAATCAATATTTTTGGTGACACCGCCCCAATTATATTTGTGGTTACAATGTTTGTAGTGCCCAAAAATTTTCAACGGGAAAAAAATTTTTTTAGTTGGGAATTGCAGCTAGTTTCTTTGAAATAACGACAACGAGATTTATAGTTCAAAACATTTGAGGGGTTAAAATTGGGGGCCGTGACATTTTCATCGGAGGCAGCAACAACTTTTACAACATTTTAACGATGATATTTGCAACATATGTTTTTAACGACAATTTTTTCGGTTTACCCCCTTTCCGCAATGATAATTTTTGGGGTTTCTATGTTTGTGGGACAATATTTGCAAAGACAACAATTTTTTGAATTGGGGAAATTTAGGTAGTTTTTTGAGTAAAGCAACAACAATTTTTAAAATTTTAAAAAACTAGAAATGATTAAAATTGTTGGGCCCTGGGAATTTTCAACGCAAGGCAGCAACAACGTTGACAACATTTTAGGGGTATATTTGTAACAGCCCATGTTTCGGGAACGTCAAAATTTGGGGTGACAAATGCCCATTTATAATTTTTGGTTACAAAGTTTTTAGTGGCAATATTTGGGAAAGACAACATTTTTTGTATGGGAATTTTTCAGCTAGTTTGTTTGAAAAGACAACCAAAATTTATAGTTACAATACATAAGTGATTAAAATTGGGCCGTGACATTTTATCGCGATGGGAGCAACAACTTTTCAACATTTGAAACGATAAAATTTGTAGAGCTATTTTGTAACGCAAAATTTGCGGGACAAACCCCCCAAATTTATAAATTTTTGGGGTTTCCTTTTTTTGTAGGCCAAAATTTTCAAAGACAAAATTTGTTTAGGTAATTGCCGCTATTTTTTTTTTTATAACGACAACAAATTTATAGGAAAAATACAAAAGAGTGTTAAAATTGTGGCCGGGACATTTTTTTCGCATGGGGACAACAACGTTTACAACATTTGTAGCGATGATATTTGTAGCCTATGTTCGAAAAGTCCAAAAATTTGCGGTGACACCTGCCACAAGATATTTTTTGGTTACTTTTTGGGAGTGCCCAAAATTTTTTCAAAGAAACATTTTTTTAGGAAATTTTCAGCTAGTTTTTTGATAAAAGACAACAAAATTTTTAAATTTTCAATACATAAGTGATTTAAAAAATTTTGGCCGTGACTTTTCACGCGGGCGCAAAAACTTGAAACATTTGTAGCGATGATATTTGAGCAGCTATGTTGTAACGCAATTTTGGGGGTGAAAATACCGCCCCAAAGAAAATTGGGTTACAATTTTGGGGGTTTTCAAATTTGCAAAAGACAACATTTTTTTTGTATGGGTAATTTAGTAGTTTTTTTGATAAAGCAACGAATTTATAGTTACAATACATAGAGTGAAATTTAAAAATTTTGGCCGTGACATTTTTTAAAAACGATGGAGCAACAACGTTTACAACATTTGTAGCCCATGATTTTTAGCAGCTATGTTCGTAACGTCAATATTTTTTGGGGGACAACCCCCCATTTATATTTTTTGGTTACAATGTTTTTAGTGTCAATTTTTTGCAACGACAACAATTTTTTTTGTAGTGGTAAAATTTCAGCTATTTTTTTGATAAAGACAAGGGGAAATTTTTATTACAATACATTGAGTGGGTTTAAAATTTTGGCCGTGACATTTTCATCGCTTGGGGAAACAACAACATTTACCAAAATTTGTAGCGAGGGAAAAAGAAAAGCAAAATTTTTTAACGGGCAATTTGGGGGAGACCCCCTCCGCAATGATATTTGTGGTTTCCCATTTTTGTGGGGACAATATTTGCAAGACAACATTGTTGTAGTGGTAAATTTCAGCTAGTTTGTTTAGTAAAGGGCAACAACATTTAATTACAAACATAGAAATGATTTAAAAAAAATTTTGGCCTTTACCCTTTTTATCCCCGATGGGAGCAACCCAAAGTTGACAAAATTTGGGAGCGATGATATTTGTAGCAGCTATTTCGGAAAAGTCAAAATTGCGGGGACAACCCGCCAAATGATATTTGTGGTTACTAATTTGTAGTGACCCAAAATTTGCAAAGACAACATTTTTTTTGAAAGGTAAATTTCAGCTATTTTTTTTTGGGGTAACGACAACCCAAAATTTATAGTTACAATACATTTTTGTGAAATTTAAAAATTTTGGGGGCCCGGGCAATTTTTTCGCGATTGGGAGCAACAACGTTGACAACAAAATTTTTACGGATATTTTTAGCACTATGTTCGTTTAAAGTCAATATTTGGGGGTGACCCCGCCCCAATGAAATTTTTGGTTACAATTTTGTAGTGCCCAAAATTTGCAAAGACAAATTTGTTGTAAGGTAATTGCAGCAGTTTTTTTTGACTAAAGACAAAGAGATTTATAGTTACAATACTAGATGATTTAAAAATTTTGGGCCCTTTACATTTTCATCGCGATGGCACAACAACGTTGACAACATTTTGGAAACGATGATATTTTTTAGGGAACTATTTTTCGTAACGTCCCAAAATTTGCGGTGACACCTGCCAAAATGAAATTTTTGGTTACAATGTTTGGTGTCAATATTTGCAACGACAACCCTTTTTGTAGTGGGAATTTCAGCTAGTTTTTTTGACTAAAGACAACGAGATTTATTTTACCCAAAACAAAAAAGGGATTAAAAAGGGGGCCGGGAAATTTTCATCGCGATGGAGCAACAACGTTGACAACATTTGTTTGCGATGATATTTGCCCGCAGCTATGGTTTTTTAAAGACAATTTTTTCGGGGACAACCTACCGCAATGATAAATTTTTGGTTACTATGTTTTTGGGGACAATTTTTGCAAAAGACAACATTTGTTGTAGTGGTATTGGGGAGTTTGTTTTAGTGAGTCAACGACATTTATAGTTTCAATTTCATAAGTGAAAAATTGTGGCCGGGGGCATTTTCCCAAAGCGAGGCAGCAACAACGTTGACAACATTTTGGGACGATGAATTTTGTAGCAGCTAAGTTTGTAACCTCAATTTTGTGGTGACAACTGCCGCAATTATATTTGTGGGGTTTCAATGTTTTAGTTAATATTTGCAACGACAACAATTTTTTGTAGTGGAAAATTTCAGCTACTTTGGGTTTTAGAAAGGCAAGGACATTTAAAGTTTTTCAATCCTAGATGATTAAAAAGTGGCCGTACATTTTCAACCCCGTTGGCAAGGGAACAAAATTACAACATTTGTAGCGATGAAATTTGGAAAAGCTATATTTTTTTAAGGGCAAAATTTTTTTGAAAAGACAACTGCGCAATAAAATTTTTTGGTACAATTTTTTTATGACAATATTTGCAAAACAACATTTTTTGTTTGTTGGGAAAAGGGCTAGTTTTTTTTGAGTAACCAACAAAATTTTTTTTGGGTTTCAAACAAAGTGATTAAAAATTTTGGCCTGACAATTTTTATCGCGATTGGGAGCAACAACTTGACAAAATTTTTTAGCGATATAATTTTTAGCAGCTATTTTCGTAACGTCAATATTTCGGTGACACCTCCAAAAAGAAATTTGTGGTTAAATTTTGTTTGTGCAAAAATTTGCAAAGGGGGGGCAACAAATTTTTGTTTGGTAATTGCAGCTATTTTTTTATAACGCAAAAAAATTTTAAATTTTCAAAAAAATAGAGTGATTAAAATTGGGGGCCGGAAATTTTTAAACGCATGGGAGCAACAACGTTGACAACAATTTTTAGCGATTTATATTTTTAGCACTATGTTTGTTTAAAGCAATTTTGGGGGGTGACACCTTCCGCAATGGGTATTTTTGGTTTTCATGTTTGTTTGTGACAATATTTTTTCAACAACCCAAAATTTGTTTTTTATATGGTAATTGCAGCTATTTTTTTTGAGTCACGACAACGACATTTATAGAACAAAAAATAGAGTGAATTTAAAAATTTTGGGCCGGAAAATTTTTATCGCGATGGGAGGGAACAACGTTTACAACATTTGTAGCGATGAATTTGTAGCAGCATGTTCCTAACGTCAAAATTTTTGGTGACAACTGCCGCATTGAAATTTGTGGTTAAAAAATGTTTGTAGTTTTCAATATTTTGCAACGACAACCCAAATTTATGTATGGTAATTGGGGCAAATTTGGGTTTTAGTAAAGACAAAGGGCAATTTTTAGTTCAATACATGATGATTTAAAAAAGTGGCCCTTTAAAATTTTCATCGCGTTTGGGACAACAAAATTTTACAACATTTTTTACGATGATATTTGAAACCCGCTATATTTTTTAAAAGACAATTTTTGCCCGGACAACTGCCCCCAAAGAAAATTTTTTTGGTTTCTATGTTTTTAGTGACAATAAATTTTCAAAGACAACATTTTTGTAGTGGGGAAAAGCAGCTATTTTTTTTGAGTAACGAAAAACGACATTTAAAAAGTTACAAAACAAAAGTGATTAAAATTTTGGCCGTGACATTTTCATCGCTGGCAGCAACCCAAAGTTACAACATTTGAAAGCGAAGAAATTTTTAAGAGCTATTTCGTAACGTCAAAAATTTCGGTGGGCACCCGCCCCCAAAGGGTAATTTTTTGGTTACAATGGTTTTGTAGGTCAAAATTTCCCAAAGACAACATTTGTTGAAATGGGAATTTCAGCTAGGGTTTTTTTTGAGTCACGACAACGACATTTATAGTTTTCAAACAAAAGAGTGGGTTTAAAAATTTTGGCCGTGACCTTTTCATCGCCATGGCAAAAACAACCCTTGACCCAAAATTTTTAACGATGATATTTTTAAACAGCTATGTTTGTAACGGGCAATAAATTTTCGGTGACACCTGCCGCAAAAAAAGATATTTTTGGTTTCTATTTTTTTAGTGACAAAATTTTCAACAACAACATTTTGTTTGTGGTAATTGCACTAGTTTGTTTGGTCCCACAACGAAATTTATAGTTACAAAAATATTTGAGTATTAAAATTTTGGCCCCTGACATTTTTTAGGCATGGCAGCAACAACGTTGACAACATTTGTAGCGATGATATTTTTAGCAGCTATGTTCGTAACGTCAATATTTGCGGTGACACTCCACAATTTATATTTGTGGTTTCAATGTTTGTATGTCAATATTTGCAACGACAACATTTTTTGTAGTGGTAATTGCACTATTTTTTGATAACGACAACGAATTTATAGTTACAATACATAGAGTGATTAAATTGTGGCCGTGACATTTTCATCGCGATGGCAGCAACAACTTGACAACATTTGTAGCGATGATATTTGAGGCAGCTATGTTGTAACGACAATTTTGCGGGACACCCCCGCAATGATATTTTGGTTACAAAGTTTGTGTGACAATATTTGCAACGACAACATTTGTTGTAGTGGTATTGAGTATTTGTTTGAGTAACGCAACGACATTTATAGTTACAATACATAGAGTGATTAAAATTGTGGCCGTGACATTTTCAACGCGATGGCAGCAACAACGTTTACAACATTTGTAGCGATGTATTTTTTACCAGTTCTAACGTCAAATTTTTTGGGGGACAAATCCCATGATATTTTTGGTTACAAAGTTTGATGAATATTGCAAGACAACATTTTTTTTAGTGGAAAAAGCAGCTATTTTTTTTAGTAAAGACAAACATTTAAGTTACAAACATAGATGTTAAAATTGTGGCCGTGACATTTTTATCGCGTGGGCACAACAACTTTACAACATTTTTACGATAAATTTTTAAGCTTAAATTTGTAACGCAATATTTGCGGACAAAATGCCCAAGTATTTGTGGGTTTCAAAGTTGAGTGCAAAATTTTAAAGACAACATTGTTGTGTGGAATTGGCTATTTTTTTTGGTAAAACAAAACATTTATAGTTACAATACATAGAGGATTAAAAATTGTGGCCGTGACATTTTTATCGCTTTGGGAGCAACAACTGACAACTTTGTAAGCGATGATATTTTTAGCCTAAATTTGTAACCAAAATTTTGGGACACCCCCCAAGAATTTTTGGTTACATGTTTGAAAGGGCAATATTTTTCAAAGACAACATTTTGTTGTGGTAATTGCAGCTAGTTTGTTTGAT
>JBBMOL010002703.1:0-21847 GCA_037954665.1 Laguncularia racemosa
ATGTAAGAACTGCATCTCTCCACAAACACATGCGAACGGAACAAGGGGCCTGGGTTGGGGATGGCTGGCAGCCTGGCAGATAGTAGCCTATGACGATGGATTATTTTCGATTTGACAAGAGAAGATGTGTCCGGTGGCTGTGCATGTATATTGCAGTGGCCAGGAAATTGGCATGATGCAAAGAGCCTTGGATTGAAGAAATTGCATAGCACACCAACGTTTTCTTCCATTAGCTTAGCTACCTGTCTTTCAGTGCCATCATTTGACCATTTTTCCCAGGCAGTTGACTTCTCCCACCTTCACCTTCTTCCTAAAATACAACATTGAAAGTGAGACAGAAAGAGACAACATATTATAATTAAAGATACTACAAGAGGATCCACAGGTTTATCACCTCAACTGATGATAGTGGATATCCGTCACTAGTGGTGCAACAGCACCAGCTCCACCCAATCTGCTCATGCTTAAAACCTGTTTGATTGACGTTTTATAATTAATTCGACAAATTATTTTTAAAAGAAAAAAATCAAGCAAAAACTTATACGCGTGCTCCCTTCTTAAGGGAAAGGCACATAATCCTTGTAAGCTTCCTTTTATGTCAAGGACCATAAATCCACTAAAACTAAATATCTTCCCAAATAACTGGCCTTTACAAACTTGGACATCACTATCTTAACAGATTTAAACAGGAAAAAAAACAAAGAAAACACCATTTGGCTTTCCTAGAAATCGTCAAATGCCAAAAATGTAGCTGCCTCTACACACTAATGGACAGCATCATGTTATTGCAGTTAAACATTCTCAACTCTGCCCCACATACAAAAACCTCAAAACTACATGATTACTCCATAGAAGGGTGATAATCATCATGCAAATCAGCAGGGCCAAGTTCCCCAAAATATCAAACAAAGCGAGCAGAGTATTATGATTACAAAGATCCACAGTTACTACAGAACAAATCCATTTAGAATCAATAAACAATCTGCATCGAAGAATGATTTGCAGTAAAAAAAGTAGGGCTTTTCCCACAAAGAAGTAAGATGATCCTCACCACCAAAAAAAGAACGGGAAAAAAAAACATAAACAAAATAACACTGGATATTTGACATGACTTACCTTCACTTGGAGCCTCAGGAACTTACATAATCCACTATCTCATCAAGCATGGCTGCCCTATCTGTCTGCATTACAAAGACCATGAATTAGTACTTTAGGCATGAGCACGTATCTTCTGAATACATTGAGGTTTTTATCTCTAATCATCAAACAATAGCAAATCATGATTCAGCAACCTTAAAAAAAAAATGAATCTAGCAACCACACATCATGTCAACAATAATATACACAATTGATTTATCCAGCAGCTCTTTCTATCCTACATTATTATTACATTAACATTGCAAGAGGAACTCCGCTTAAATTTAATTAACTTGATGAACATTCTGGATATCCGGCAATATCATATACAGACAAACTATCTATATAGTCACGCATATTCATGAGATAAATGGTGAGTGAAAATAGGACAAAGCCACATTTTGGCTACAATTTAAATTTAACATTTCTACTCTCACAAAAGGTACATAAGTCATTTTGTTTTGTGTTCATGAATGTAGAGCAACTAAAAAATTAGTTAAAGTGAGGCAGATATCTCTTTGGTAATTTTCCATGAGGAAATGGGGAAGGAGTGACAAAAAGACACAAGGACTTCAAACCAAACTCTCTGCAAAGCACCAGAAACATATCTCTTTGTTGGTGATATACAATGTAATAATTCCTTTGAGTAGATCTTGACAAAAAGATTTACTTACCACAAAAAATTTTCAGTTGAAACAACAGAAGATTCTCTTTCAATGAATGGCATGATAGGAAACATTTACAAAGAAATCTTTTCCATGACCTCACTCCAGAAATAATTTATATTTGCATATACATACAGATAACTTCAATCTTTTATATAATAATACCTAAAGGCAAAAATCTAAGTAAAAGAAGATGAAACCTATCAATAAGTTCCGGGTTTTTAAGTGAGGAGAGGCACTAAACCTTGTTGACACGGGGAACTAGTTCTTGCAATTCCCTATTCTCTCTGCTATTCTTTCCCTACGCAACTGCATCAATAACCCAAAATTCAGGTTGCTCAATCCCCAATTTCAGCATTAATGAGCCAGCAGAAGTTATCAATTAAAGGGAAGACAGCAGCATCAAACTAAAACTAATCCTCCTTATAAAGTAAAGATGTTCATCATAAGTTACATTCGCATGCCAAGTGCTCAGCAAACTATTTACAAGATTTAGATAAAATAAAAGACCAAGTCTCACTAATCCAGGAAAATTGTCAATGCTACGTTACTTTTGAATTGGAATTAGTGTATCTTCAAATCATTTCAATAGAACTATACTTATCCTTTTACTTATTAAGGCAGGAAATTTTCTTTATGAATAATAACAAATCACTATATTCAATTAATTTGATATATTCTACTAGTCAGAGAAGTATCATTGAGGGCAAACAGGGAAAAACCAAAATGGAGACGTCATACTAACAACTTTGATTTATTAGAACTGTTGGCTCCAGACTTACCATCAACTATAACCACATTTAAAAAATATAACAACTACATCTTGTCTTATTTCCTATGATCTTCAGTGATCTATGTGAATCATGCAACCGTAAAAAAATTACCCGCTCACAATACTAGGGGGATCTGTGGCCTGTCCTCGCCTAGCCCTCACCCTAGGGCCGCATAGCCGGTGGATGTGGTGCTGCCGCAACAGTGGTAGGCACTGGTTGTCCATGAAAGACCTGAAATAAACCAAATGAAGAGTAATTGTTTTGGAGACGGGAGGAAAAAAAAAAAAAATAAAGACCCTCATAATAAAGGAATATTTTTATCCAAGCATTTTTATTTTATCCCCAAACCACACAAACACACACGCACAAAGGACAAATTGTCTATAGCAAGTGTAAATAGAGGTATCCTCTCAAACATAATCATCTGCTTATACTTCCTAGACGTAAAAAAAAAAAAGAAACTTCATAAGAGATAAACTCTTCAAAGAAGTATTAATTCATGTCTTATTCCATTCACACGATGCGGATGCATCAAAAACCAGATGCACATAACAGTAGGACCAAGGCCAATGCAGTCATTGGCTTTCATCCTCTAGTATCACCATCTTCTTTCCTGTCCTTTTGGGTGTTCAAGGCATAAGATAAGGCTTTATTTTGAAATTCTTGCTGTTCAACCTCATTGGCCAGACTGCTTTATTTAATTAAAATTCAGCCTCACCAGCTGACTGTTCGTGATAGCTTAGTAACATTTACCAAGCACATCGGCCACTAACTTCTAATTTCATTTCACTTTCAAGGCAGAACATTGGTCTATCTCATCCTACACAATCAAGGATTCTGGCAGGTTTTTTAGTATGTACTTACTAATGCGCAAAGTGCCCATAAAATGTTATAACTAACAACTAAAGTTAGTTAACAAAATGGAACTACTAAATTGTATCTATTATCGATTAAAGCTTACATTTTTAACGTCGAAGGAGCCCGACCATCAACAACCTCGTCGCGGAAACGCTTTACCGCTACCAGAAGCATCGTCAGTTTTCAGAAACCCTCCTTTTCCCCTGGTCCAAGCTCAATCCCCAAGGAAACATGGGTCCGTGGTACCCGGCGCCGGTAGGTCCAGTCCCTAGGGTGGCCATGTGAGAGGAAACATCGCCGGAACTGAGCTGGGGCATCATTTGAGGCGGAGGCGCCAAGCCAGTGGCGTCCGGTGGTGCCAAGCCGGTGGCGTCCGGCGCGGCGAGTTAGGGATGCCCCAGGATTTGTTCCAGGAACTCGTCTGCAGTGGATTCGGTGGGATTGTTTGCCATGGTTTATGGGGAATTGGAGTGAGTTCACGGGACGAGTCGGGACTTTAGTTGTGTAGGGGGAGAATCGCTGCTCTGGGGGTATCTACATGCAAGTAAAGTGATAAACAGTACGAAAAAACTTAGACAGAAAGCATTTGGAAGTTTTTCTGGAGTATGCTTGGGGTTTGTACGCAGAGAGAGAGAGAGAGAAGAGAGTGAGGGGAAAGTGAGGAAGGGGAAAGAGAGAGAGAGAGAGAGAGAGAGAGGGAGAGGGAGAAAAGAAAATGTGGAAGGAAAGTGGCTTTAATGGGGTATTAAAAAAGCGTTTGCATTGTGGAAAAGGGATTGCATTTGCGTTATAATACAGACGTGCCCGATTCTCCCTCTCTCTCTCTCTCTCTTTCCCAAAACTTATTTGGAAAACAACCATTCCGAAAGACAAGGCCCGTCTATCAGTCGGATTGTCCAACCAAATACTAGGCCCAGCCCTGCAAAAAAAAAAAACAAAGGTCCGAAGTGAGGGCTAGCTAACGATCGGTGAAATGACTAAAAAAAATTGCTAACACTAAAACCCTTTAGAGTTATAAGGTCCCCCTCAAAAAAAACAAACTTTTTGATAAAATCCTTGTAAAGTAAATATCATTTGGAGCAAAGCTTTTCTATAAAAGCTTCTTTAGAACCAAATTTAGTAATAATCTTTTTCTAATCCCCTCTTAATTATCATTTCAAGTCTAAATAAACATACTAAGCTTTATCTCCAAAGGCTAAAAAAAAAGAGTAGTTTATAAATGGTTATGAGTCAAGGGCCTTTGTCTTGGAATCCCACCAATACCTCCCTACCTTTAAGCCCATTGTGCTATCAAAATTTAATTTAGCCTAAGTTAGTGGGGATATTTTTAATTTATGTAACACGTCAAAACCTAAAGCACCACAATTTGTTATGTTCACTACTATCGAGCGAACGCTAAGGCTCAAAACTTCAACATATTTCAAAACCTGCCACATACATTATTAATCATACTATTATAACTATAATTAAATGAAGACTCACAGATGAGTCATTCCAAATGTCATTATTTTAACAACAAAATATCAAACTGAATTTGTCTCTTTTAAAATTTAATTTAACCATAAAAATATCCATTTACAAATATTCATAATTCTTGTCCCCTCTTTTTTCCACATAGTAAAGTATTCTCTTTTCATCACATTCATGTAATGTAACCCACCAAGTTTTTTGTTCTCATCATATCTAGTTGTTCATCATTTTCGCCTATGGCTAAAAAAAAAAAAATTTTAAGAAGGGGGGTGAGCCTAAGCTTAGTACTGAGTACCACACCTACATGCGTATGACACACCACATTAATATCACAAGCATGTATGCAGCATTTATCCTCAACACATCACAATTCATTCACACATTTAATACCAACAATGAATTATAACACATGGGGTATTCCCTAACTCTGGTACACACAATATTTTTCCTAGTTGGGGAACCCGCCTTTGCGGGCCCTATATAACCTTAATGAGAATTGCCACTGCGGGCCCTGTTTAACCTTAAATTTACCTCAATCATTTTGATATACGGCTCCAAAGGACAACGTGGGCATAAACCCATCCATCGAGGTACCCCTTAGGGATCTGCCACTATGGGTTTTCTTAGGCCGAGCTAAGCATAAGTAACATATCTCATTCCATTCACATAATACTAAGTTACTTCATGAATACCACATAATTCACATTATTTCTTGGTATTTCATTATTCCACATATAACTCATTAGATAGCTTCCTAATAATCATATACAACAAACAAAGTAAACACGTACTTAGAATCCTAGCTTTACGCACTTTTTGTACCAAACTTAAGCTAAGTCGGTATATGTATCATCATCAACACATTAATCTTAGTATTAATCTAACAAATATAACTCTCTTATTTCATCTTATTCTATTAAGTCATCTAAGGTTTTACTAATTATTTTGGTTGTGTGAAACTTAGTTAATTAAGAAGATAATTTGATATATAATAAATAATGTTCATCACTTAACACAACCATGTTGAGGCCGTGTTGCCTAACATGGGCTAGTACACGACTATGTTAGAGGTCGTGTATCTTTTAGTGAGATTTAGCTTCAATACGGTTAAAACACAACCGTTTTCTCTTAATTCAACACGTTGAAACATGACCGTGTTGGAAGGTAGTGTATCTTTCGGCATGACTTTTGGACTCAACACGATCGAAAAACAACCGTGTTGGGAGCCGTGTTCTTCTTATTTCAACACAGGGATAACAATAACCGTGTTGGATGGTTTGTGTATCTCTTGGTACACTTTGTAATTTAATACGATTGAAATACGACCATGTTGGGCTTCGTGTATCTCTCGGTAAATCCTAGGTAAATTAACACAAGAGCAACATGGCCGTGTTAGATGGTCTTGTATCCCTTGGTTTGTTTTTTCAAACCCTTATTTTTCTATCCTTAATTCATCCAATCTCCTCATTTCCTACTTCTAAGCTTAAGTAGATCTAAACATACGCATTATAATCTCTTCCTTGATTCGAATTTCACTTGAAACTCCTAATCTAATCACTCTTGTGCTTAGTCAATCCGTCATCGAGTTGATTTCTATAAATCCTTGTATACAATAAAACCGTTTTGTGATTGGTTACGTTGTTAGAATAGGTCTTGTAATAACTCTAAATCATTACTTTTTCGTTGCGCTGTGATATGTCCTTAGATCACTCTAGGTTTTCTTGAAGAAGGTTTCTCTCCCTTTCTCTCTAGGCGGCTATTGTAAAAGTATGTAGAAAGGAGAACCCTAGGTCATTTTCGCATATATATAGTCCCGCTAGGAAAAGACAAAATTACCCCTTATCCTACATGTCCATTTTACAACTTTACCATTCATCATATTTTATACATATATCTATTTATTTATATATATATATAAAATAACGGTATTACATTCTTTTCCTTTTATTAAAACTTTCGTCCTCAAAATTTAGTTAGAATTGGGAAAGTTTTGGATGCTTTCTCTTCATTTCTTCTTCCAATTCCCATGCTGCTTCTCACTCGATTTAATTTGTCCACTGTACTTTGACATAAGGAATTCTCTTCTTCTTAGCACTTGTTCCTTGGTATCCACTATCTTTACGAGTTTCTCTATTGAGATAAGTCTGGTTGTACCTTTAAAGGTTCCAAGGCCATCACTTGATTTGGGTTTGGTACAAATTTTCCTTAGCATTGATACATGAAACACATCACGGACTCTAGCCAAACTTGGTGGTAGGGCCAACCTATATGCAACTGTTCCGATTCTTTCTAGAATTTCGAATGAACCTACATATCTTGGATTCAACTTACCCCACAGTCCAAACCTAATTACCCATTTAGTTGGAGATATCTTCAATAAGAATTTATCTCCTACTTGAAACTTTAGAGGGCATCGCCGTTTTTTTTTTTTGCATAACTTTTTTAGCGACTTTAGGCTGATAGGATCCGTATCCTTATGACTTTAACTTTGTCTATTGTTTCTTATACTATCTCAGGCCCCAATACCCGTCTTTTCTCCCACTTTATCCTAGTGCAAGGGAGGTTTGCACTTCCCGCTATATAATGCTTCATAGAGAGCCATCTGTATAGTAGCTTGGTAATTGTATGTTATAAGTAAATTCTATTAAAGGCAAATGATCACTCTAGTTACCCCCTTGATCTAATGTATAAGTTCGTAGTAAATCTTCCATAATTTGAATAGTTTTTTTTAGATTACCTATCTATTTAAGGATGAAACGATGTACTAAACTGGAGTTTTGGTTCCCAAGCTTGATGCAGACTTTTTCCAAAATTTGCTAGCAAAATGAGTATCCCTATCAGATGTAATCGTTGCTGGTATCTCGTGTAATCTGACAATCTCTTTAATGTACATTTGAGCAAGTTTTTCTAGTCTATAGTCCGCCTTAATTGGTAAGAAATGTGCGGACTTGGTTAATCTGTCTATTGTTACCTAAATTGCATCATATTCTCCCTTGTTCTTGGGAATGCTATGACAAAATCCATAGTACATGTTCCCACTTCCAATTCAGGTATAGGAAGAGTTGTAACTCACCGCTGGCCTCTAGTGTTCAATCTTTATTTGTTGACAGGTGAGACACCTGGACATGTACTCATCTATCTTTCGTTTCATATTTTTCCACCAGTAAGTATTTTTGAGATCTTATACATCTTGGTGCTTCTTGAGCGTACTGTATACCCTGAGTAATGGCTTCCTTCATAATCTTCCTCTTTTAATTCTGTGTTATTGGAACACACCATCTGTTACCATACTTGACTACTCCTTCGGTGTTCAACACAAATTCCATGGCTTCCTCCTATTCTACCTTATTCCTTATCTCTGAATTTCAGGATCTTCCATTTGTGCAGTTTTAATCTAATCTAGGAGATTAGGTTGGATACTAAGTGTAGTTAACCTATTCCCCACTTCTCGTGATACCACTTCCAATTTTAGCTTATCCATATCTTCTAATATCTTCTCTGAGATGTCATTAATCCTGCAATATTTATGTGTTTCTTCCTTTAAAAGCCACATTTGCTTTTCTAAGGTGATAATAAATTTCCACATCATAATCAGTTATTAGTTCTAGCCACCTTCTTTTCCTCATATTTAAATCTTTCTAAGTAAACAAATACTTCAAACTTTGTATTTATGAAGATTTACACTTCTCCCCCATAAAGATAGTGTCTTAACAATTTTAGTGCCAAAATCACAGCAGCTAATTCCAAGTCATGGTGGGATAATTCTTTTCATATTGTTTCAAGTAGCTGGAGGCATGTGCAATGACTTTCCCATTTTGCATAAGCACACACCCTAAACCTTGATTTGATGCATCACTGAATACTTCAAATTCTTCTCTCGTCTTCAGTAGAGCCAACACTGGAGCTATCATAAATTTATTTTTCAATGTTGTGAAGCTACTCTCACATTCCTCACTTCATACAAACTTGGCCAGTCACTTACTACCTTCACTTTCTCAGGGTCTACCGATATTCCTTTCTTATTCACTACATGTCCTAAGAAGGATACCTGTTCTAACTAAAATTCACATTTACTGAATTTTGCATAAAGTTTTTCTCCCTGATCTTTCCAGTACGATTTTAAGATGTGCTTCTTGTTCTTCTTTGCTCTTGGAATAGATGAGGATATCATTTATGAAAACTACTACAAACTGATCTAGCCAGTCTTTGAGCACTCTGTTCATGAGGTTCATGAAGGCTGCTGGAGAATTTTTTAAACCAAAAGCATCGCCTGAAACTTGTAATGCCTATACCGAGTCCTGAAAGTAGTTTTTTTGTATGTCTTTTCTCTTTAATTCTTAATTGATGGTACCCTAATCTCAAGTCAATTTTGGAGAAGACTTGAGCTCCTTGTAATTGATCAAATAGATCATCAATCATAGGGAGAGGGTATTTTTTCTTGATTGTGACTCGGTTTAGCTCCCTATAATCTATACACAGTTTCATACTCCCATCCTTCTTCTTGACAAATAACATTAGAGCACCCCATGGTGAGACACTTAGTCTAATAAACCGATTATCTTGAAGCTCTTGAAGTTGAGTCTTTAGTTTAGATAGTTCCATAGGTGCCATCCTGTATGATGCTTTAGATATGTGTGTCATTCCCAATACAAGATCAATACAAAATTCTATCTCTCTAGCTGGTGGTAAACCGGACAAATTCTCAAGAAAAACATTTGTATACTCATTCAATACTTACGCATTCTCAATTCCTTAACTTGCCATATCTCTATTGATAAGTCTGATGATCTTCCTTTATTCCACAACTCGTATGTTAGAAGGGTCGTAGACCTATGTGGATATAACTTGTATACAATTTGCTCCTTATAAAGGAAAATCAAACTTAACCACTAGATTGTGACAATCTATAGTGGCATGATACTTATACAACCAATTCACCCCTAAAATTAGATCAAACTCTATCATCTCTAATACAAATAATTCAATTGGCATTTTCTTGCCATGTTATTACAATCTCTACATCTTTACACATTTGATCTAATTTTTCCCCTACTTATCAAATGGAGTATTTACAATCATAGCATTCTCCAATACAATAGTTTTAATCTACAAACATTCATAATACAGTGACATACAGAATGCGTTGCAACCCGTGTCAAACAATACATAGGCAGTGGTTAAGTTTATGAGCAGTGTACCAGCTATGGTATTTTAATCATGGTTATCCTATTACTACTATTGATGTTAACGCAAACACTCTACCAGGTGCCCTCTATCTTAGTCCTATGTTCTGATTTCTACCTAGTGGTCCTTTAGGTGTAGTCCTTATAGCTGTGGAGCTATGTGAAGTTGCAGTCGCCTGGTAATGTTGAGCACCACACTCGAATGATCTGTGTCCTCTCTACTTACAAGTGTAGCAGAAAGTCTAAGGGAAGGTCCTTTCAGTACAACTCCTGCTGGTATGTTTTTGTTTTGCCACAAGAAAAGCATGCCTCTTTAGGCAATTACACTGTTGTAGATTATGTGGTCCTAAACATCTAGGACATCTCACACCTTGACTTGCTTGTGGTAGGGAGGCAATGCTAGAGGTGTGGGCCTAGTTTGAAGAGTTTAGGCGCATAAGCCATAGGTTTAGCTGGATATACAACTGGCCTCTTCCCTTTATTTGCATGAGGTATGTTGGAAACAGGCCTTTTCCTAGAACTGATCCTATTATGCGGGATAATTGTTCCTCTGTTCTCTTTTTTGCTATGCTTCAAGTATTTTGCTTTGTCAACTACTCCTGCATAAGTAGTTATTTGAAAAGCCCCCACTTTAATGTTGTAGAGTAGGCTCTAGTCCCCTTAAGAATCTTTTAGCTCGAGAGGCATCATCTCCTCTTATCTCCTCTAGCAAGAACTTTCTCAAGCGGTTTAGCTCTGCTTCATATGCCTTAACAGATTTACTGCCTTGCTGGCAGTTATAATAATCCACCTCCATTTTGTCCCTAATGCTGCTGGGAAGTACTTCTCATAAAAGAGTTCTGTAAACCTTTGCCATTGGTTAGGAGCTTCTGTTAATCTGGACATACTAGTCCACCAATCTACAGCTGCTCCCTTCAGTACATAAGTAATATACCTCACTTTTCTATCTTCTAGGACCATGAAGGCTTCAAAGGTCCTCTTAGTTTTAGTGATCCAATATTCAGCCTCTATTGGATCATTAACATTTGGTGAAATTCCTTAGCTAGTGATGTGCTTCAAATGATTCAAGCACATAACATACTCTAGTAGGCGTGAACAATAATAACAACCAACAACAATTAGCTTGATCAACCACGTCACAAATTCACCCCAATTTACGAAAAATGGATATATAGAATAATCAATTGCAAGAATATCAATGGTTAATAAAGGAAATGAACTAAGATTCCAATTTCAATTAAAATGTTTCAAATATGAAAATAGAACCCTAAATTCACATGAACAAAATAAGGAACCAACAAAGAGCACCTAGATATGACTCACTAAGTACAATTTGTAAAACAACAAGAAATGATTGATATTACTCACAATCACTCAAGTTGGTTCTCGCCACAATTTCAATGATGAAATTGATAAGAGATCAATTGCAATGCAAAGGGACTCCTCACAGCAACAAAGGTGTGTTTTTCAATTATCAAAAGTATTCATAAAAACCTTAGTTAGCAAGTATTTATACTTGTTCCAATTAGGGTTAAATGTCAAAAAATTACATCTATGCCACTAATGTGGCTGGTCCAAATTCAACAAATATAACCAAATAAAAATGTTTCAAAATGATTACAAAGTAATCGGTTCAAAGATAAAATAACAAATACAAAGATGGTCTTCAAAGAGCCAGTTCTTCAAGTCAATTATGATCATCGTGGACCATTGGATGTGAGTTCGATGATGTTCCCAATTTGATCAATAGTATAGGTCATGTGCATCCCGTAAAGACTAATCACTGTACCTGCTATATTACAACTCAAACATTATTAGATAAAGAAAACGGATACATGTGGTGATTTGGATCATCATCCAAATCAGGTTTCCTGACTATCAGGATCGAGGGTAGATCCCATCATCTCCTCGGCCCTGAAAGATTTGCCCTCAAATCTAGAGGGTCATTTCTTGAACTGAACCCAAATGCCTTTGTCGCCCTATTTGCCCGACTGTGAGAAGGAACAGAAATAGTCCTGATCTACTCTTGGAAACAGTGCACCTTTAATGGAGACATAGGTCATATTATTCGAGACCCTCCCTTCCGAAACATGTAAGTATTTCTGAATCCGTCATGTAACACCTTCCTACCAAACACCCAGGGTCTACCCAAAAGCAAATGAAAGGCATACATGGGAATTACTATCACACAGGATCTCATCATGATATTTCTTTCCTACACTCATGGCACCTTGCTCTTTGTGTAACACGCATACTATCCCGATTGTTTAACCAATGCAAATTATAAGGACTATGATGTGGACTAGTGATAGTTGTAATTTTCTACTAATGCAGCAAATACGACATTAGTGCAACTACCACTATCAATGATCAGTACACAAAGGTACCTTTAATCCTGCAAGAAGTGTGGAATATGTTGTCCCTCTGTTTGTCCCTAGCATTAAGAGATATAATCAGAACCCTATGCAATACATTATATAGGTAAATACTATCACCTGTTCCTCCTCTTGTGCCTGAGCATTTTGATTGTCATAGTATTCCTGCAATGCTATAGACAGGTCTGTAGGCTTTACAGTTTTCTTTTTCATCCTCATCTTCTTCTCCAGTATCCTCCATAATTGTCATGACTCTTTTATTAGGACACTATGCAGTCATATGCCAAAATCCCTTGCATTTAAAGCATTTAATTGGCGCATTTTTCCACTAGTTGTTCCTAGTACTGTCTACCTAACATCAGGTCGTATTACCTCTTTACCCTTTCCAAAAGTCATTTTCTCCCTATTTATGCTGGGGGTAGCTCTATCCACTGCTTTGACTAGTTTCACCTACTACCATTGGTCCTCTCGATCGATCATTAGCTCCCATGGGCCTGGTAGTAGCATTGGGCCTGCTACTAGTAACCCTAAAGGGATTAGATCGCCTCTGCCTTTCCACATTTAAGGCTAGCTGTATAGCCTCATCAAGTGTACTATATCTCTGTAGCTCAACTATACATGCGATCTCATATTTTAGCTCGGATACAAAGCATGCTAGGGTTTACTCTAGAGGCTCTATTAACTTACATATGATCATCAAGGTTTCAAATTTCTGTATATAATCATCTACTGTTTTGCCTCCCTGTCTCAAAGTCTGAAGACGCATAAACAGTTCCAGCCTGTAGTGTTCAGGAATGAACCTCTTCCTCAAACCCTCTTCATATCTCTTAAGGTATGAATTTCGGCCTCTCCATCCCTCCACATTGCTGATCACCAAATTCTTCCACCACAAGGCGGCATACCCTATGAATATAACAGCAACAAGTTAAACTCGGGTGTTATCATCTATCTTATAGCATTCGAAATGGCCTTCAACCTTATCCTCCTAGTCTAGATAATCATCTATTGAACCCCTGCCATCAAAGGAAGGCATCTGCAGCTTCATATACTCTAAACCCTTGGGTGGCCTGAAATCCCTATTTAGGTAAGGATTGACCCTAAAGTTTTCATTCTTCTCTTCCCTATAGGATGATGATCTCCTTCTATTCTTCTTCCCAAATTTCCTTCTCCCATTGCTTCCCTCTCTTTGGATGTTTTATGGAGCTACTCTTGGTGGTGCTTGAGGATTTGCCACTAGTGGTTGTAGCATTGTCATCTTATCAATCCTTGTTGCTAGAGTAGAAACAATGGTAGTAAGGTCCTGAAGTTAATCTTCCAAGGTTCTTCTACCTGCAGCATGATAACCCTGTCCTCCACCAATCTGGCTAATTGGCCTCATTGCCGATCCCCCCATTTACACTATCATTTGACATGCTTGTAATTTGTTGAAGTACAATCCCACAATTTGCAGCACACTCATTTAACAACACCACGTCACAATAGCATGTTTTAAGACAATCAACACTCATACACAATTATATACCCACAGTGCAACAATTCAATAAACGCCATTATCACTCTTGACAGTTCAAGTATAGTAAAATAAATGAAGCACAAATAATCACTTCCAAGTAGTTAAGTTATTAATTTCAACTAGCAAGTTTTAAGTAATGAGTTTCAATTACTTTCACACTTTAATATTTGTTTTTAAATTCAAACTTCACTACTCAACTTTCCTTTCTTGCTAAGGTTTCACACCCACAATTAGTCTTAATGTATAGCACCTTAAACTACACACAACTTCTTCAACAAGTGGCAATTCAATCACTACACCTCCACACCCACCACACATACACACAATCACGGTGCACTCAATTCACCACAACACCGCTACACGTTGTAACACCTTCACATTAATACACACACAACACTTCAAAGCATACACTTCCTTGCTACAACATAACTCCAATTCGCCACTTACACAACACAATTTACACCGCAATCTACAAATAAAGGCAGTAACAAAATTTAAATTCAGATTACTCCACTAAATGCAACCTTCTCCACAAATGGTAGAAAAAAAAAAAACAATTCAAATTCAAATAACACTTATTCAATGCTACTCCAATGAATTGCTTCAAACTTAAAGGAGGTGTTTGAATTTCAAATATCTTCCTATTCTTCACATGCAATTTCAAATCTAGAATTTTACAACAACAATGCTCAATTTCCAAAATCACCAACACTCCATTCACTCTTCTTTGTTTCAAATGATCACTTCCCTCGAATGATCTAATGATCACTTCCCTCAAATGATCTAATGATCGCTTCCCCTAAATCAATCACTGCTAACTTAAGAAAACAAGGAAATTACAAATGCTCTACGTCTATAACAACAAGCAGCAATTACAACTCCTTAACAACAAAATCAAACAATTAGTGCTAACTCAAGAACCCTAAAATTTCCAAAATCACAACTTCACAATCCCTTCTCACAACCAAAGCACCAATACCAAAAAGATGATGTGCTTTAAATGATTCAAGTACATAACATAATCCAATAGGCGTGAACAACAATAACAACCAACAACAATTAGCTTGATCAACCACTTCACAAATTCACCCTAATTCACGAAAAATGGAAGCCAAATGGATATATGGAGCAATTAATTGCAAGAATATCAATGGTTAATAAAAGAAATGAACTAAGATTCCCAATTCAAGTTGAAATTATTTCAAATCTAAAAATAGAACCCTAAAATTCACATGAACAAAATAAGGAACCAACAAATAGCACCTAGATATGACTCACTAAGTACAATTGTAAAACAACAAGAATGATTGATATTACTCACAATCACTCAAGTTGGTTCTCCGCCACAATTTCAATGATGAAATTTGATAAGAGATCAATTGCAATGTAAGGAGACTCCTTACAGCAACAAGGGTGTGTTTTTTCAAATTATCAAAAGCCTCCCTAAAAACGTTAGTTAGCAAGTATTTATACTTGCTTCAATTAGGTTTGAAATGTCTAAAAATTACATCTATGCCACTAATGTGGCTGATCCAATTCCAACAAATACAACTAAATAAAATGTCCCAAAATGATTACAAATAACTGGTTCAAAGATAAAATAACAAATACAAAGATAGTCCTTCAAAGAGTTGGTTATTCAAGTCAATTGCGATCATCGTGGACCATTGGATTGAGTTCGATGATGTCCCAATTTGATCAATAGTAATAGGTCATGTGGCATCCCGTAAAGACTGATCACTGTACTACTATATTATAACTTAAACATTATTAGATAAAAAAATAGGATACATGTGAGTGATTTGGATCATCATCCAAATCAGGTTCCCTAACTATCAGGATCGAGGTAGTTTCCCATCAGCTAGTCTTACAAATTTGTCTAACCCACAAGGTTCCTATATAGGCCTAATAGGTCTCACAGCTTGCTATTGTTGTTGTGCCAACATTCCCACTAGAGCATTTATAGTCTCTAGTAGTTGAGTAGCAATGACATTACCTGCTCTGGGGTTTTCTGTTGAGGTGGTCTTTGAGGGTTCCTATCCTCTAGGCATCTCCACCCTGTCCAGCACTAGATGAACCCCGCTTGATATTTCTTCTTGAGAGGCATTTGTGTAAATTGAGACAGCAGAATGATTCTGGAGTTAGAATTTATAAGGGAAGTTGGTGACGGTATACATCTATGTATACTTAAGCTCAAGCAATACATACCCATATGTGTAGTTACCAGGAATATTCAATAAAATACATCCGGATAGAATATTAGGATTAACACAACATAAGATTATTCCTTAATTTACCCACTCTCTTCATTCTTATGGATCTATAGATCATTTATTTGATCTTATAAAGATTTCAACTTAACTTCTATTGATTGAATTCTATACCTTTTAGATCATTAGTTAATTCTAGAAATCATCAACTAAATCTCTACTTGATCACATCTTAAATTCTAAAGAGCATCAAAACCTAGGTTTTGAAACTACTTACCTTCTTTTCTTTTGATCAAAACCTAAGCTTCTGGGGATCATTAACCTATACTCCTATGGATCATAGCCCTAAAGCTTTGATACCACTTAAGCTGTAACACCTCATAACCTAAAGCACCACACCCGCCACAGTCACTACACGAGCGACATGCTAAGGCTCTAAAACTTCAACATACTTCAAAATCTGCTCATATACATTATTAATCATACTACTATAACTATAATTAAATAAATGACTCACAGATGAGTCATTCCAAATGTCATTATTTAACAACAAAATCTCAAGCTATAATTTGTCTCTATAACTTCAATTTAACCATAAAACATCCCTTTACAAATGTTCACAATTCTTGTCACTCTTCTTCCACATAGTAATAGTGTTCTCTTCCCATCTCATCCATGTAATGTCCTACTAAGTTCCCGTTCTCATCATACTCTAGTTATTCATCATTTCATCCTACATCTAAAAAAAATATAGGAAGGGGGTGAGCATAAGCTCAATACGTGAGTTCCATAGCCACATGCGCATGACACTCTACATTAATATCACATGCATGTATGCGGCATTTATCCTCAACACATTCACAATTCAGTTTACACATCAACACCAACAATGAATTATAACACATGGGGATACTCATGACCCCGATACACACAACATTTGTTTAGTGGGAACTACCTTTGCGAGCCTCATCTAACCCTAATGGGAACTACCACTGTAGGCACTGTCTAACCCTAATCTACCTCAGATCATTTTGATACATGGCTCCACTAGGGACAATGCATCATACCGATCATCGAGGTGCCCTTTAGGGATTTGCTACTACGGGCCCCTAGGTTGAGCTAAGCATAAGCAACGTATCTCATTCTATTCGCATAACACTGGGTTACTTCACGATACCACATAATTCACATTAATTCTTGGTATTTCCATTATTCCACACATAACTCATTAGATAGCTTCCTAATAATCACATATAACAAACAAAGTAACACGTACCTAGAATGCTAGTCTTGCGCACTTCTTGTCCAAACTTAAGCTAAGATCGGTATTTATATCATCATCAACACATTAATCTTAGTACTAATCAACATAATATAATCTCTCCTAATTCCTCTTATTCTATTAAGTCATCTAAGGTTTTACTAATTGTTTTGGTTATGTGGAACTTAGTTAATTAAGAAGATAATTTGATATAAAATAACAATGTTCATCACTTAACATGGCCATGTTGGAGGTTGTTGTGATGTGCCTAAAACTATGATCGAATCAAGTGATTCCAATTCCTAGGCAAAAATCAATGATAACCAAATCTAATAATCCAATTAATGAATGATAATGAACAAGAACACAATAAAATCCCTAAACCCTATCAGATATGACGCATCGGTAAGAGAAATAGTCCTAGTACGGATTTGTTGATATTACGAACAACAATCCGATAACCGTCACTTGCCACAATCCCACGGATTGATAAGAGTAAAAATGAAGAATAAACTTCATAAAGTGTTTTCTCAATCTTCTAAAAGTCCCCTCAATTCTTACAAAACAACAAATATATAGCAAAGGAAAACAAAATGCGAAAAGTCACAAAATTTCATTTGACTCGCCTACATAAGTCGTCGGCTTTGGAATAAAGGTTGCCAACCTACATGGTAAGTCGCTAGCTTTAGTCATCAATGCCGCCAGCTTTGCCATTTAGGCCACCTACCTATGTGGTTAACTTAAGTAGATAGGCCGTTGGCCTTGAAGGCCGGCTTAAGAAGAAAAGCTACTGGCCTTAAAGGCCATCTTAGTAGCTATGCCGCTAGCCTAAATGGTTGGCCTATCTTCTACATCGCCGTCTTAAGGCCAATCTAAGAGTAAGCCATCGGCCTTTATGGCCGTCCAAAGGGTGTCCACCTCTGGTTTCTTGCACTTTGTGTCCCACATTGAATAACTTTGTAAGAACCATGATTTGATTCCCATAATCTCCTTAGACTTGTGAAAGATTTGTCCTCAAATCTGATGGTTCCTTTGTTTTTGTTGCACACTTCTAAGAATCCCCTGGACTGAAAATCTTAGTCTACAAGTGTCTGTTGTCGTAAAGGCTTCTAAATCACTTGTATTTGATTCACTCTATTCAGGTCGTCCCCTAGTCCCTTGCTCTTTACTATCAAGGACTTCTTGTTGGTTGAAACATGATCGTGTTGGAAGGTAGTGTAACCTCTCTGGCATGACTTTTGGAATCAACACGATCGAAACACAACCGTGTTGGGAGGACATGTTCTTCTTATTTCAACACGAGACAACACGACCGTGTTGGATGGTCGTATATCTTTCGGTACACTTTATAAATTCAACACAGTTGAAACATGACTGCGTTGGGGACCGTGTATCTCTTAGTATACCTAGGTAAATTAACATGAAAGCAACACAACTGTGTTGGATGGTCATGTATTCCCTGGTTCGTTTTTCAAACCCTTATTTTTCTACCCTTAATTCATCCAATCTCCTCATTTCCTACTTTTAAGCTTAAGTAAATCCAAACATACGCATTATAATCTCTTACCTGATCTAAATTTCGTTTGAAACTCCTAATCCAATCACCTCCCGTGCTTAGTCAATCTGTCCTCGAGTTTGATTTCTATAGATCCCTATATACAACAAAACTGTTCTATGATTAGGTCATCGTTGTTTAGAATAGATCTTGTAATAACTCTAAATAATTTTTTTTTTCGTTGCATCACGATATGTCCTTGGATCACCTCTAGGTTTTCTTGAAGAATGTCTCTCTCCCTTCTCTCTCTCGGCGGCTATTGTAAAAGTTTGTAGAAAAGGAGAACCTTAGGGCATTTTTCACATATATATAGTCCCATTAGGAAAAGACAAAATTGCCCCTTATCCCACATGTCCATTTAAGACTTTGCCATTCGTCATATTTTTATAACATATATCTATTTATTTATTTATATATATAAAAAATAACATGTATTACAATTTATGAGTTAGAACCTTTTTTTTTTTCAATTACATAGAATTTTATAGTCAATGTTAGAGCAAATTTATCTAATGTGGTTTGGGGAAGCTAGCAAAAAAAAAAAAGAAAGAAAAAACACAAGATTCTAGTTTTCCAAATACATAAAGGAGGAAAAAGAAAGAGCAAGCCTTGAGCCTTTGAGTATTGAACTTGAACTTTTGCAAGCATAGGCAATTTTCTCTTAGATAGGTATGGAAAGGTTTGTTAAAAGAGGTTAAGAAAGAAGAGGATTTATTGTGTTTAAGCCAAATAGTTTTAATTGAAGTGTAGTCTCTATAGGATATAAATTGGGGTTTTATATAGACCACATCTTGGGGAAGATATGTCAACAAAAATTCTCTTTTATGCAAGGTTATCCTTTGTTGGAAGTCGTTTATGCAAGCACTACCAAAGAAAATTTTGAATTTTAGGGGAAGGTCTCATCCATATCTAGGCCCAATAATTACATAGATTAAAGAAAGTGTCATCTTCTCTACTCAACATCTCTTGTGTAGATTTTATGGTAAAGATGCCACTTAACTCTTGTTTTGTATCATTTAATATGGATCAAAAGTTGATTGATAGAGAACTTTACCATTCCAAGCCTAGGTGAGCATAAGATTCCTTAGCTTTCTATTTAGTAATTGATAAGGGTTATAAAATACAAATTATTTAAATAAATTATAATAAATTTTATTTAATTTTCTATATTTTAAATGAATATTGCATTTAATCACTTTATATTTTAATTTTAGAGTCTTAAAATATGATTTACGATTTGATACAAAAATTATATAAAGATAGAAGAAGAAAATATAATTTTTAACGAGAAGAAAAGTTTAACGCGTGAACACGAATATGTCAAACAAATAAAAAAAAGCCGTACCCAGCAAATGATGAATAAATCGTGTAAAGCAACCAAGTAAATCACCGTGGAAACAGGCCGAGCAAGCTAGACACACGCACAAAAATGCCCATGCTTGAGGGCGTATCGAAGGAAATTTCGGACAGATTTGAAATGGCAGATGACACACCGGTGTTACGTTGGAAATTAACCGTGCTGAACTGGGACGACTTTATATAACAAACACGAAACAACATATGAAGATCGGATCGGGGAAGATCCACCAGAAAACACGCTAGATTCGTCCGCTGGAATTATTTCCATATTGATTTGCCGTAGATTTTGTCTAGGAAGATATGCCGTGTTGCACGCCAGAAAGCACAAGGGAGATTTCATCTATATCGCGCAAAGAGTATATATGCATATAATGTGAGGATGACGAGAAGATCAAATCAGAATTCCATAATAAACCGACTCCAACATATATATAATATAGGCTAGTCTAAAAACAGCAATCGTAGTGTGGATTAGATTAGGAAGATAGGATTAGATGATTAGAAAAATTAGATTAGAAGATTAAAAGATTAGAATTAAATTAGGAGATTAGAGTTGACTTTTATATTTTTTAATGCTTTTATTTATGCTTTCTTTTATTATTACTACTTTTAGATTTAACATACTTATTACTTAATTTTCTTTTGTATTTGGGTATGGTAAACCTTATAATGAACATACAATTTCTATGATTATTTAATAATTTATTTATCATTCTTGTGATTCAATTATATGTTCTCTAATTATTTTCAATTAATATTATCGACATATTAGTTGAAATTTGATTTCTTATATAAAGATCGAGAGATTTTATATAAGAATAGATCTAGTATAATTAAAAGGAGTTAAATGCAAAGCTAGAGATATGATGATGTAATTCTTCCGGATTAGGGTGAAACCTAATAGTAAATTCATAGATAAAATATAATGTAATTTTAGGGGTTTTAATTAGGAAGATATTCCAATTAATTAACCTAGACAAATTAATAATGACTTGAGAGGGCTATTAGTTTTAATTTAAGAATTCCCACAATTTAAAAATAAAATAAGAATTTAAATAATAATTAATTAATTACATTAATAATTTTAGGAGGATACAATACCTGATAATATTTTTATTGATTATTCATTTTTTAATTTATTTGTTATTTATTTTATTTACTCATTTATTTAATTTTGCCAATTAGATAATAAAAGGGTAATTAACTAGTACTCATAATCTTTGTGAGATCGACACTCAATATCTTTATCCATTATGCTATAGAATCGATAGGTGCACTTGCCTATAGGTCTAAAGTTAGATAGTAAGAAGACCGATAATCAGTAATCCATAGAAGACGCTCTAAGGCCCCCCTTTCTCTATATGCTTTTGAAACCAAAACTTAATAATTTAGCTATTATAAAGATGTATGACAACATTTTTCTCAAACCAAACTACTCTTTTTAGATAGCCTTTTTATAATAACAATAAGTTATAGCTAAGTGCAAAA
>JBBMOL010002704.1:0-21838 GCA_037954665.1 Laguncularia racemosa
GGGACATTCCGACACAGTTTTTGGGGTACTTGGAGTCGTCGATCAATAAAGCGAACACGGGGGGAAAAAGGGAAGGAGAGATAGAATGAATGCGTGGAAAATTGAGAAAAGGGCTGAATTGAAAACAATTTTCGGAATTTGGTGACCATTATTTACGTACTCGCAAGGAAATTGTACTAGGAGCACGGCTGTGGTAAGAGACACCCAAAGGATGCACTCTACTATGGTTTACTTGGATCGGTGAGGTAGATTGTTGTCTTGACATGTCGTGCAATTTTACGTGATGAGGTCGAAAGACAATTGAATTCATGCAGAGGATCTTTATATCACCTATAAAGGTGTTGCATGTTACAACAAATGGTTCCATCTTATATAAGATTTCACCTGTATCCTAATTGAAGACTGACGTAGATACTTTGGTGCTAACCGGTCAATGTTTTTGATATTTCTGTTCCTTAAGCGATTGGGTTCCATGGGAAAAATGTCGTGAAGGTTTCTTGGTTTCCGACCAGGAGTAGACCTTTTTGTTGTGCTAACATTTGACATCGCGTGTCGCGGAAGTCTATTGTAAGGAACACGCAAACTATAGAGAGTAAGACGAAGGTAAAAGTTGAAATGTTTATACAGATTTAAATCAGGGATAGATTTAAGCGAGTCGGAGAGATTCTCAACCTCCCTGAAAATTTTATAAGCTTATTATTTGACATTCCGGAAGATTTGTTATGTTTACTTACTTAAAGGTACACACTTTTCTAAATTATCACATAAATTTAAAAATAGTTTCTTAGACCAAGTTTAATACTGGTTCCTTGCTCAAATTCCAAGTTGGGGTCCTTCATAAATAAAGCCGGTCTTTAAAATTTTGGGATCATTTGATGAGGACTCAAAAAAAATTGTTATTTCCTTTATTTATTTATTTATTTTCTCTTTGGTATTAGTTTTATGTAATTTTTGTATTGTAGGTATGTGATAATATAAGTAAATGTTAATTTTTTTATATAAAAAAATTCATAATAAAGTGATAAGGTTTTTAAAGGAAAGAGTTTGATAGGACGTCAACCTAATATGACAATTAGATACCCAATTGCGGTTCCTAAGGATGAAAAGAGCATCTTTATTTGTGAGTTCTTTATTAGAGTCCTTGCACCGACATGTTAGTTATTGAAGGAATTCTCCCTTTAAACATCTCTTCCTTTTATTTCTAAGATCTTCGAAGAGAATCTCTTCACAATTTTTCGAAAAAATTTTGTGAGTCTTGTTATTACTACTTTCAAATTTTTAGCTAATAAACAAGAAAATGCTTTGACAAGCAACTCTCAATTTTAAGCACCCTAATTTAATAATTGGAGTTTTTTGCTTTGAGTTTTTCATTGTTGTTTACTTTAATAGATGGAATAAGGTTGTAATGTAATAACTATTATTAGGGAATAGAATAGAGTTATAATAAATTGTTTTTTTTGTTAATTTTTTTTTTCAAAGAGATTAATTGAAATAAAAAAAAAGAACTTAATTATGATTTTGATTTTAATGATAGTATTTTGGGCTAAAAATTAATTCCACTATTGAATTACTATTCATAGGTTTGAGAAATAATTAACTATTCAATTTTTTTTATAATAGAGAATCCTCATAGAAGTGTTGTTAGCCCTGAAACTTACATCCAAAGGGAAAAACGATTAGAAAACTTACCACTGAAACTTGCGACGAAGATACTTCCAGTGCATCCTTGCTCCTTGGATTTGTTTTCAGACGAATCCACTTCATCTTATCTTGGTGTAATAGCCATGCAAGTGTGCAGCATTAAACCAGAAACTTCTCTCACCATGTTTCTATCTCTAATTGAAAACTGATCCTTAGACGATCGTCTTAAAGCAATTTAGTACGTGTTCGTTTCACATAAACGTCTTTGGGAACTTTTTTTTTTTTACTGTTTGTTATATTTTGCAAATGGTTCCATCTCATTAGATTTCATGTTTGCACATCTTAGGATGCATGCCAAGAAACTTCGTCTCACCTGTATCCAACTGAAGGCTGACGTAGATACTTGGTGTCTTCGATGCTACTAGTCAAAGTTTTTGATGTATTTCTGTTCCTTAAGTTATTGGGTTCCATGGAAAGAATTTCGTGAAGGTTTCCTGGTTTCCAACCAGAAGTAGACCTTTTGTTGTTGCTAACATTTGATGCCGCATGTCGGGGTCTTAAACCAGAATGTCTGAAGTTCTTTAACAAGGAAAATGCGAGCTAAGTTATAATTAAATGCTTACACCGTCATTTATACCCGGAAAGGTTTAGGAGACTCGGCACGATTCCCATCCTCCTGAAAATTTTTATAGGACTTTTTAATTAGTTGATGTGACGGAATGATTTATTATGTCTACTTACTAAAAACGGGAACGATGGTTATCAAAACTACAATTTTACCTACCATTAAAACTCATAAAATTGATATATTATATAAAATTATATAAAACCCAATAAAATTGATATGTGCAAACCCAATATGCCCTTTATTGTTGTGAAATTTTGCAAAACTGAAAGCATGCACTAGGATTACGCCTTCAGTAGAATTTTTACTAAATGCCCTCAATGAAGGTGCGAACAGTGTCTATGCCTTTAGTGTAACTTTTTTTTTTTAACATTCTGACACATGAAAGCATAATAATTTGACCTTTATAAAAATACTAAATAACAACACATTTAGTCTCAACTATAGTATACTTAAATTAGTCTTTTTATATATTATGAGCTTTACAACACTAAAAACGAGCAAAAAAGTTATGAATTTTCGAAGTTGGAAAAAAAAAACAACTAATTAATAAGATTTGCTTTTCCAAAATTTAAAGGGTCTAACTTTTTACACGTTTAGAATTATAGAACCCATAATTATCAAAAAAGTTTGATTTAAGTGTACTATAGTTAAGACCAAATACATTACAATTTGGTATTTTTATAAGAGTTAAATTGCTATATTTTTCATGTGCCAAAGTGTAAAAAAAAAAAAAAAAAGAGGTTCAAATAAGCGCAAATGTTATCAATGCCTTTGTACAAATTATACTGAAGGTGCATCTCGGTATGTACTTTTAATTTTGCAAAATTTTCTCATAGTGAAGGTATACATTAGGTTCGTGCCTTTGAAACCTATTTTTAAAATAATTTTTGTAAGTACTATATTTTAGATTTTTTTTTAAAATACTATATTTAAAAGTGTACTCCTATAATTTTCGATCATTATATAAAAATATCTCATAATTCTTAGACCAATTTTAACATTGGTTCTTCATTCAAATTCTAAGTTAAGATCCATCATGAATAAAGGTGTGCTCCAAAATTTTTTAAATCCTCTTCTCAAAAAGTATCATTTTTTTTCCTCCTTTTGCATTAATTTTATGTAATTTTTTATATTACGGATCTTGTAAATAATATAAACAAATGTTAAAAACTCCCTTTCGAGAATCTTATAGAAAAAGTGATAAGATCTTCAAAAAGAGCTCAATATGATGTTGAAGTGGTGGCGATTAGGGACCAAAATGTTATCCTTTAGATAAAATGGATTTAGAGCATCTTTATTTATGATTTCCTTGTCATGCTCCAAAACCTTAAGGACAATAACAACTTGCTACGTACTCTACTTAAGTAAAATATGCTAAGACTACTACATAAAGAGTAGGTTTCTAGAGAAATTTTATTTCCTGAAATTGTTAATTAGTTCATAAAAAACAGTTTATCATTTAAAATGTTTTAGGAAATCCATAAAGTTTCGAAAATATTTATTGTATTAACTAGAAAAGTATTTCCTTTATAAAGCTCATTAAATCAAATGTTTACAAAATTTTTAAAGTCTGTTTATATTAGAAAGCAGTGACAACTATTATTGAGGCTCTTTAACTAGCAATATCCCTATCCCTAAAGTAGCAATTGACCCTACTCAATACACATACTATCAACAAACTTATGAACACTTGAAAAAGGAAAGGAGAGAATGAGCCACAAGGACTTAGCATAGAATAGTTAAGCATATTCTCGCAAGTATGCATACCTAAATCTAATGTATTAGCACATTTTCATTAAGTTATTTAAACTAAAGTAGGACAAATAGTATAAGAGTACTCATGACTCTGAACACTCCGGGGCTAAGAGGATCTAATCCTCTTGATACATTGGGGGATTATTTGACATATCTAGTTATTTTCACCAAAACCACAATCGATACCAAAACCATTAATTGATATGAAGTAGTTTTGTTTAAATGTCCACCCAAATGCTAAACTTGCCATTGTGATCATAGTTTATCCAACCACCTTATATAGATGTCCCATAGCATATATAGGGTTCGATTGACTTTCTCCTTTTTGCATAGTTTTGGGTTATGCACATACTATCTTACTAGCCCCCCATCACACCATCTTCGTGGCTTAAGCTCTTACCTACCATGTCATCCAAGCTTTTAAACCACAACCAAAAAACAAATCTAAGGTTGTAAATCTCTAATTTGGGTGACCACACATAAACAGCATTGTAGATATGTAGGTCGGGTTTTAAATATTAGTTTATTTTAAGTATCATAAATCTAGCATGAGCACGCAACTTTCCATACCTAAAAAAGGGTAAAACCAATAAGACGATTTTGATTAATGATCCTCCAACTCAATTAGAAGATAACATGCAATTAAAACATAATTATTTTTAGTATTAATGTTTAAGTAATTTGATTTAAAAATACTTATCACTTCAATTATACTTGATTATTGCTTAAGCTCATAGGGATTGACTTAGTACTTAACTGAGTATCAACCTATTTAAGCTTATAGGCCTATATAGAAATTTTAGAAGCCCATTATTTTAGTCTGGTTATCAATTTCATTAATCCCTTAATTAATTGGTGTTTTTTGGGTTTTTAATTTAACCAATTTAAAAATTGTGAGTTGATTTGGATAAGATTGAACCGATCAGGGATAATTGAATACGGTTCATGTTTTAGCCCTTTTCTATTTTTTTTTATTTTAATTAATTTAAATTAATTAATTTTATTTTCTTAAATTCCCTGTTGAAATGACTTAGGTGAACTAGTTGGGAGGACACCCAATTTTGGTTTTGTTGAACTAGATTTTTAACTAATTCAAACCACCATTGAGGTAGCCTAGCCCCTTCTATTATTTATCCAACTGATTATTTTATATACATTACAACATTAATTTTAAATTTTCTATTAACACTAAATCAAATATTTTCTCATACACATATACATCACGTGCCATACCTATGTATGTTATACCCATTTCCACTTCAATTATCTATCAAAACACTCTAAATTTTAAATTAAACAAGAATTTAGGCTTCCCTTTACTCCAAAACTTTAAAAACCCTTTTTATTCTTCTTAGATTTGACTTCCCCAAAACCAATTCACCTTCCTAAAAAACCCCAAAAATTTAAAATTACATCTACACAAAACCTAAGATCATATTGAACTCTACAACATACTCGATTTGAGATACATTTTCCTACTTAAAGAGGGCCTTTTTCATCAAAAACCCATGCTTCCCCTACAAAATCATAATCAAATACCAAAAAACATTTACCTATAATCAAAAATTTTAAATAACAATTTAAAATTCCAAACTTAAATCAAACCTTTTCAAATAGTTTATTTCATGGCTTGGCTTAGTCCTCAAGCTCTCTAAGTTCTTGTTTAATGTTTTGATTCAATTCCTTGTTTAGATCCACAATTAACTTGTTTAGCCATTATTTGAATTTTTTATATTTATTTTTTGCATGTTTAAGTGTGTATGTGAGTTTCATTTTTTGTTTTGCTTGTTTTGTTCTCTATGCACTTACTGGTTCTACTGGGCTTAGCATTAAGGGAAAATCGCCCTCCCACTATTACTGACTAGAGTACCTAGATTAATATGATTTCAATATCAAAACACACATGGTGGGATAGATTCAAGTGCAACAACTCACATCAGTATGTCCATGTGGCTTTGCATGAGTAGCTAAAGCCTAGTGATGGTAAAAGATACATCTATATTGGTGATGGCAAGTCAATTGAGGTTAAGGCAATAGGGAAATTTAGATTGTTACTGCAAACTGATTATTATTTGGATTTGAACGAGACTATTGTTATATTGTCTTTAAATGAAATTTAGTTTCAATTGTCACTTTGGACAAATTTAGTTATATTTATTCATTGGTAATAGGAAGTTTAGTCTCTTTTATGATTCAAAATTAGTTGGGTGCTGGTTTATTATTTTATAATGATAATCTATATTTACTAGATACAATTGCTTCTTATAATGAATCCTTGCATGTTAATACATGAAATCTAAAGTGCAAATTGACCGATGAGAATTCAACTTCATTATGACACAAGAGATTAGGTCACATCTCCAAAAGGAGAATGAAAAGTCTAATGTCCGACGGTATTCTTGATCCCCAATTTTATAGATTTTGATATATGTATTACTTGTATAAAGAGGAAATAAACAAATATTCATAGATCTATTACCACCAATGCTATAGAATTCTAAAACAAATCCATACAAATATTTGTAAAACATTCTCTATAGCTTTTTGGAGAGGTCAACAATACTGTATAACATTTATAGATGACTTCTCATGATATGGCTACCTATATCTCATTTATGAGAAATCCCAATCACTTGATGTGTTCAAGAATTACAAAGCTGAAGTAGAAAATCAACTCAGCAAAAGGATTAGAAGTATCAAGTCTACAATAGATATGATGGATTAGGTATATATATATATATATATTTATACATAAGTGGTTACCTACATTTATATAAAGGGACTAAAACATAAGTTAAGATTCTACTCCACAAAATTGGTTGTTCGTTGAAGAAAAAATGGAGAAATGAATGAATGGTGCTGGCGTCGTCCGAAAACGGGAGAGGGGAGGGAATAGTTTGTTGTATCAATTTTGTCCAGGAGTAAATGTAAGATCGAACTAGCACCGGTTATGTAAAAGCAAAAGAGTTGGCTGAAGTTTCAGTTCATTGTATTGGAAGATTTACTGCAGATTTGATGAAACAAACGGACAATTATAAACAAATATGATAGAACAAATCAATAATAGTGTATGTTGTCATGGTTGTGCTTGGTCCTTTGCTTCAAAATATTTTAGGAGATTTAGTGTAGATATGGATAGATATTGTATGGATGTTTTGGGAATTAGATTAGATTTAAATGGACACCGTATTAGAAGATTGGAGAGGGGTAGAGGAATGTAGGAGATAGAAACTGTTACTATGGTCCTATACTTATATTCACTTAACCTAGTAATAGGAATTGCTACTACATAGATACATATAGTTGCAATTTCTTATTTTTATTTTATCAACTTTTAGCTTGTTTGATTGTCCCCAAAATTTATTCATTTAATTATTTTTGTATTTTATAGGTCAATAATTCATTATCCTCTCATTATTTGCATACGAATATTCCATTCTAAAGTTCATAGTACTCAACAAGGTTATCAAAAATCGTGATTTTATGTAGAATCGTTAAGGGGTCCGTAGAATCGGAATGTAAAAACGTAAGTTTTCTACAATCTATGTAAATAACTTTCAATTTTATAAATTTATTTACAATAGTCATTAAAAATATAATAAATAATAGAAATAAAGAAATTCAACATTTAGTTTGGCCATAAATTGCAAATTTGTAATAAAAGCCACAATATAGATAATCAAGTAAAAGTTGTATAATATGATATTTTAATTAATAAAATGATAAATCATGTATAAGCAAGTTCACCTAGTTATACATACAAAAACTAAAAGATAATAAATAAAATTTGAAAATCAATTGTGACTTTAAGAAATTACTAATAAATAAAATATGATAACAAAGATATACCATTAAAAAAGAATAATATAAAAAAATGACAAATAACTACTAACCAAAAATAAATAATAAAAAAGATACTATAACAAAAAAAACCTTCAAAATTATATATTACTAGATAAATTTTTACACTATTCGTGATTATTAATTCAAAATATATTACTTAACAATATCTCTTATTAATTTAACTATGAGATAGTGAAAAGATGGAAACATAAATACATTTTATACTCTTTCGTATAAAATTAAAAATAAAAAAAATTCTTATAAAGTTAAAGTTATCTACCCTTTTTATTTTATTTACTATTACAAAAATATTAATTAAAATAAGAAAAGTTGTAGCAATCAAACATAGGTGCTTTAACATGAACATGGTTACAAATAGGAACAAGAGACTAACAATCAACAAACACAAACACAGACTACAACGCAACACAACACACGATAAGCGACGAGTGATGATCGACAAACATGTTGGGGTATGGCTTATACTCCCCTTGGACACCAGAAGGCTTTTAGCAATTAAGCCCATATTTATTCATTAAAAGTTTGGGCTTGGACTATGAATAGCTATTATTATAAATTCTCTTTTTCACTTATAATTGCATGATAAAAATGAGAGAGTGAAGTACTAATTATAGTGGGATTTTTTGTTGAACATAGCCCTAATTAATGGTGTGAACTATGATAAAATCTTTACCTTTATTTTTTGAATGAAAGCTATAAGCATATATATTTACTTGAATTTTGGGTTAGACTAGCTTCTCTAGGTTGCACGTCTTCAACTAGGCCGAGCTACTTCCTCTTCACTCCTTCTGTTGATGGAAAATAAAACCTTGTAGTAGAAACGTAAAAACTCTAGTAGAATCGCGATTTTACCAAATCCACGTGTGAAATCGCGATTTTAATACGATTTTACCTCAAAAACGTTTTACATGCAAATTCACTAAGAATGTGCTCATAAACTCATAAAATTGTAAAAATATACGAATTAATTCACGAATTTGACAACTATAGTACTCGATATTTACTTGTTTATTTTTGTTTGTCATTTCCACTTTCTTACCACAAATGATTAAGAACCTGCTAACTATTTCTTCAAAAATTTTGTAGTTATTACATAAATGATATTTTCAACCACTATAGAGAACCTTTTGACTCTCGGCATTTCAAAGAATTTCGATGATATCAGGGCATAATTATTTAATGGATTAATAATTCTTATATATGGATTCATACTTATCTAAAGCTTTTTTTTTTTCTTTTTTTTTTATATTTAGATCATAACTCTAAAAGTTCAATATTACTTTTTTTTTTCTTTTAAGAAATTATTGCATCTTATAATAGTATTACTTATGTTAGCATATTATGTAATAGAAAATTTACTACTTAAGTATGCAATGTATTATTTGTTATTGGTTTTTTTTTTGAGTAATCTAATGGCATGTCCAATTTACTAATTTCTTTCTTGGTATTCTCTTTTACCATATAGCCCCTTAATGAGAATAATATTAAATATAATATGACATTTTTTTTTAATCAACGCATTGTTGAATTTTATCGGTATGGTTTCCGAGTCTTTGACTATAATTGCAAATATCAACTATTATTATCGTCGATATTATCATTTATTATTGTTATAACTCGGTACCTTTATTTTTATTATTTATATTTGTGTTGTTATCATGAACCTGAATTCTTACTTATAATGGGATTGCATATTATCTTAATATGTATGTTATAGTCTTAGCAACGGTGAGTATATTTTAGATTCATGGGGATTGCTAGTCATTCAATTCCACTGAAATACCTTTTTGATAGTCACTTGTATGTCAATAAAATCAGAGGTTCCATTATCCTGCCTGTTTCATAATGAGGTAAATAGAGTTTATATTGGTTGTTATGCTTTGCATATGTGGTGAATGTCATGATTATTAAAAAGAATCCCTTTCATCTATTGTTTCAATTTGAAACATCTTAATTTAATAAGAGAGTTTTGAAAATACTATTGGTACATGCTTATATGCATGTTGTAAAATGATTTCAAGATTCTCTATAGAACATGTTTTGAGAAAATACACAAATCATATTTATGTAAGCCTTTTACTCACACTATATAATGGTAATTTAAAATTTGATAGTGTATATATTAGAAATTGTAAATCTCCTTTTTATGATGCCAAATCTACTAATTAGTCCATGATTCCTATACCGTTAGTACTTCATAGGATCAACATAATTTATAATTATTGCTCCTATCTTCTTTGGAAATAAAAAAGCGTATATGTCTACAGCATAAAAGACCTATGTGATTTTCAAAACTTCACAATTGAGGTTTTTTTTCTTTTTAAGTATAATACAATTTATATGTTGTTCTATAATGGTGGTTTATTATTAGTATTATTAATATAATATAATATAATATAATATATATATATATATATTTTTTAAGAACTTACTATATTATAAATACATGGGTCAATATAATTTTTTATTTTATAATCAGAAATCATGCTCCATATTAAAGTTTAACAAAATAAAAATATAGAGTTACCCCATTAGGTAATAATATTATACAATTCCTTAAAGGTGTTTGATAAATATTACAGGTTTCACTCTCGTTGCTACTTCTTTATTGTTTTATCTTCACTTTGGTAATCTCCTTGCCCTTTATTCGTTCGTCATATGTGGTAAATGAGTCTCCTTCAAATAGTAAGGAATACCTCCTTTTCATCATTTACCCAACACTAAGTAGATTCGTCTCTGAATTCAATACAAGCAAGACATCCTTGATGAGGCGTGTGCCTTTCTTTGTCTCAATAGCGATTTTACCTTTGATTTCAATGTCCACTAATTCATCATTGCCAAGCATCACTTTCCAATTGCAAACATGTGTATATCTTGAAAGAAATTTTGTATTAGTTATCATGTGGTTGACTATCTTAAATACCATGTAATTTTCCTTCGTCTCAAAAGAATATGACAAGCATAGAATAGATAATCATTTTTTTCCTCAAGTAAGTTAGTTTGATGCTTCTCCTTAAGACGACAGTTTCCGTGATTTTACAATTTTAGAAATTGTAGCTTTCCTTTATTCCAATCGTCTTCCTCTTTCATGATGACTAGCTTTTTTACATATTCCACATATTCCAGACAGTGGATATGACTTGTTCTATCTTCTCCATTTTCCACACTTCTTTTATTTTTAAATTTTCAAGTCTCCTTTCATTATTTCTTTTAACATCTTTTGTGTTAGTTTTTTCTCTTTTATCTCTGTGAAAGTCAGTTGTCTTGTGTACATGTCCTTTCACAATGTAAAGGTTCCGGCGTAGACCGTGAAACATTAAAGTTAACCTCCCGGAATGTTTCCCAAGTGGGTTTTACGATTTACAATTTGATTTGAAAAGATAACCGCGTAACATGGTAATACAAAAAAACACTGCATGCACCATTAGGGTTTTTTTTTTAAGCCTCCTTTGCGCCAGGTCTTTTGGGGGTTTCAATATAGTAAAATTAGGCTTAAAAGTACGGAAAATTAACAATAACAAATCTATTAGTGATAAAAATCCACGATTAGTTGAGAATGAAAAACCCTATTTTCCACTCCATTATATAGGTATGCAGAAAAAATTTAGAAATTAATATGTCATGTAACTTTTGTATGATTATTCATGAAATTATATTTATATTACTAGGGAAATTAATAGATCCTAAAGTATTATATGTATCATATGTGATTATTTTTATTTTATAATAATATTTCTTGTATTAATAAACTAACCATTTAAAAAAAAGATACCTTGAATTTAATATATAATAACTAGTCGATTTTTTAATAAAGTATCTCATTAAAACATTGTATTGAAAACTATTTTTTCAAGAAAAATTTCGTTGTGTTTAAATTTTTTTTCCCTATTATTTCATCACTTATGGTGTTCAATTCATTTAAATTTTCTATGCAACTAAATCTTAGATAGCCAACTTGCAATCCTTCATCATCTTACTTAATTCTTTTTAACGCTTTTGGCAACATAAATCTTAAATACCAATACGCAATCTTCATACCCTTTCATGTAGATTTTTCTTTTTCACTGTTATCTAATAAAATGAGTACAAAAGTTTATCAACCTCTAGAAACACAACCTAGGAAGGAAAAAAAATTTTCATTTTTCCATAAAAGAAAGCGGCCCCGATTTGGCACAGAGAACAAAACAAACACTCACAAACTTTATCATTATAGGTACATCCAATCTTTATATGATAGAAAGCCGTAGGTTAGAGCAATTCTTATACAGACGTAAGTCCGTATAATTATATGATTCGAACTTTTTATCACGGGACTATACAATGTTTTTATCTCCCTATGTAATGATTTCGAAACACAAGCACGTTAGATTAGATGACGTGCTCTATACTAGTAGTGTATGATGGGCCCAAGATAGATAAAACCAACACGACAACACATCAAGAAAATAAACCATGCAAATGAAGGATAACAAATCGCCAAATTAACACAGCATCGGTTGAAGATTGTGATGCTGTGTCTCCAACAATTGACTTGGAGCGGATCAGCTTTTGGGAATCCGGGGATAATCCTGTACATGAAAATAGAGATGAGAGAATTTCATGAATATATCTTATTCATATTCTTGAGATTACAACAGGAGAGCAATATATAACAAGAAGAGCAATGGGAAACCTACACTAAAAAAGGTAACAGATCACCAATTCCTTGCTACAAAACAGGAAACGTAATTGGTTCCAAAAATAGGAAGAACAAAATAGGAAGAAAATATTTACAATGGTAAAGAATATGTTAAAGAATATTTCTACACACCCCTCAAGTTGGTGCATGATATCATGGTTGCCCAATTGTCAATCCATCTCAGAAAATCACGACTAGTTACTGCCTTAGTTAAAACATCTGCCAATTGGTTTCTGATCGATTTGAGGTAACTCCAAAGTTTTATTATCCAGCTTCTCCTTGATAAAGAATCTATCAACTTCAACATGTTTAGTTCTATCATGCTGGACTGGATTGTGAGCTATATCACGAGCAGCCTTTTTTATCACAGTACAATTGAATTGAACGCTTGTAAAGGATAACCCAGGTCTTGTAGTAACAATTTCACCCATATAGTTCACATAATCCAAGTGCAATTCCTCTATATTCAGCTTCTGCACTTGAGCGAGAAACACATTTTGTTTTTTGCTCCTCCAGGTAACAAGATTACCTCCTACGAATGTAAAGAAAACCAGATGTAGATCCCCTATCTACTAAGCTCCAGCCCAATCAGCATCCGATATACAACAATATCTTCTATAGTTGCATTTTTCTTGAACAAAATACCTCTTCCAGGTGAAAACTTCAAGTATCTCAATATTCTCATGACTGCCTCATATGTTTCTCTCCAGGATTATGCATGAATTGGCTGACAATACTCAAGGCATATGCTAGATCAGGTCTTGTGTGAGCCAAATACATTAGCCCTCCCAACAAGCCTTTGATATCTTCCTTTATCAACAGGAAATTTGACCTTCTTCTATGCATAGTTTCAATCCTTCTTCAACTGGTGTATTAACAGGTTGACAACCTGACATTCCTTTTTTCCTTCAATAAATCTAGAATATACTTTCTTTGAGATAAGAAAATTCCTTCCTTTGATCTTTGAGACTTCTATTCCAAGGAAATATTTAAAATAGCCCAAACCCTTTTCATCTCAAATTCTTTTGACAAGTATTCTCTTAGAGCTTTTACCTCATCAGGGTCATTACCAGTTTTTAACCATATCATCAACATATACAATGAGGCTGTGACTTTTTCCTCCACTCTTTTCAGAAATAATGTATGGTCTGAATTACTTTGACGGTATCCAAAAACAATCATTGACTTTGTGAATCTTCCAAACCATGCTCTTGGGGATGCTTTAATCCATATAACCCCCTTTTTTTAATTTGCACACTTTTCCAATCATTCTTTCATGCATCGCACATCCTGGTGGAAGCTCCATATAAATCTCCTCTTTTAGTTCACCATGCAAAAAAAGCATTCTTCACATCAAACTGATGCAGAGGCCAAATCCAAATTTGCTGCTAGCGACAACAATACTCGTTACTGTGTTGATTTTGACAACAGTAGCAAAAGTCTCTTTATAATCAACTCCATAGGTTTTGAGTATATCCTTTAGCAACCCAAAATCGTGCTTTAAAGCGTTCAATTGTACCATCAGCTCGATATTGACAGTGAATACCCAACGACATCCTACTGGTTTTCTTTCCTGGTGGACAATCAACAAATTCCCACGTTCCCTTTTTTTTTTAGTGACTCCATTTCTTCATTTATTGCTGCTTTCCCCCCTCGGATCAGCTAACGCTTCCTGTTCATTGTTAGGAATAACACAGAAGATAATTTGATTTATAAATGCCTTATTTTATTCTGACAAATTAAAGAGTTGAAACATAGTTATTCATGGGGGATTTAACTTTACTGGGAAAAAGAAGGTTCATAAGTTGGGTTTAGGAATACCTCTAGTGGAACGTTCAGGCAATTGTTTCCGGATAGGTTCAACTTGCATGTTAGAAGCATCCAAAATAGACGATTTGGGGTGGTACATCCGGGACATCATTTTCTCCAATTGCTTCTCTACCCAGATCTTCATGTGGCAATTCGTAGTAGTCAAATCTCCAGTCACGTCTTCAAACTGTTGTTCAACAAATTCTTCAGGTTGTGCAGTAGATTTTTCACGTTCATTTATAGGATCAATCCTGTAGTATTCCTGAAGTTCATAATCAAGTGTCATGATGTCCTCCTGTTTAATTTTTCCCCCGAAATTCCCGGTTGAGCAAAATACATTTTTTCCCCATGAAAAAACTGCATTACTGTAACAAACATTGTTTAGTGGGAGGATGATAGCATTTGTATCCTTTTGTTGTATAGCATTTCCAAGGAACACACATCTCAAAGCTCGAGGAGCTAGTTTATGGCGTTGTTTCTTATGATATGTACAAAGACAACACATCCAAACACTCGGAGAGGAAGACTTGATATAGGTGGATAGCCACAGTCATGCACAAAGTGTTGTAATGGTGTTTGAAAATCAAAAACTGGTGAGGGGAGTCCTATTAATTAAGTAAACTGCAGCACACAAAGCTTCTCCCCAAAAAAGAAAAAGGATATGAACTTGGATTAATAGAGCACGAACCACTTCAAGAAGATGTCGATTTTTTCACTCTGCACGCCATTCTGTTGGGGCGTATCAACACATGTGGTTTGATGCAAGATGCCTTGTGTGTCTAAATAATTTTTTATCTCCAAGTTTTTATACTCACCACCATTATCACTACGGAGGATCTGAACTTGTGCATTATATTGAGTCTTGATTATTCTGCAAAACCTTTGAAAAAAGATATTCACCTCCACTCTTAGATTTCATTAACCACAGCCATGTCATTCTACTGCAATCATCTTTTAAAAGTAACAAACCAATGAGACCCCCCCAATGTATGAATTTAGATGGTCCCCCCTACATCGGGAGTGAATAATCATAAATGGAGATGGACTTTTATTCAATACTGGTTAAAAAAGAGGTTTTATGACTCTTTGCAAGTTCACATACATCACAATGCATATTGGAAATATCAATCTTCTCAAACAAACAAGGAAATAGTTTCTTTCAAGTATCCAAAAGAAGCATGTCCCAATCTTCGGTGTTGTAACCAGATTTCATTTTGATTGCCCAGCAGAATTGCCTCCATTCACTGCAAGAGCTTGATGTAATTTATCTGAAATTGTTGTTTTCAAATCCAGGTAATATAAATTCCCGTGCTTAGTACCACAACCAATCGTCTGTTTTGTTTGGATGTCCTTAAACAAACAAAAGGTAGGCCAAAAACAATAATGCAAGATAAGGCCGGGTTTTAATTTGAGAAATAGGGCAAGAGGTTATATCCAATTGAAGGAACAATAAGAAAGAATCTAAATTTAAAAATTCTGTAACTTTTAAAGATCCTGCACCAACAATAGGAACTTCATTTACCATTAGCAGTTGTAACAAAAATTTTGTGAGGAGGGTTTAATTTTATCAATTGGTAGAATCAAATGTCATATGATTGGTGGCACCAGAATCAATTAAACCATGTGTTATTACTAACAGGGGAAGAAGCATAAAAGGACTTACCACCATTACCGCCTCGGCTATCATCACTGAATGCATTTGTTCACTTTCCCTTAGTTGCTTTTGCTTCAATAGCTGCAGCAGTAGGTTGACCTTTATTTATGTTCTTCTTTTGAGATTTGTTATGATCCCACCAAACTGGATACCCCACCAACTCATAGCAACGTTCTTTTGTATGTCCAGATTCATTGCAGTGTATACATTTGTATGCTGATTTATTAGTGCTTCGATTACCTCTTTGTTTATTTCTGGCAATCATAGCTACAGTTTTTCCATAGTTTCAGAACTCCTTTGAATGTGTTTTTCCGAAATTTGCCTCCCCTCGGATCAAGGCATAACATTCTTCAAGACTGGGAATGGACTCCTTTCGCAAAATATCTCCACGGGCTTGTTCAAAAAGGTCAAACAAGTCCAGCCAAAATATGTGCACCCTCAATCTTTCAAGGATTTTCTGTATATTTCAACATCATCAGGAATCTTTCATGAAAACTTTGTCTCGATGATCGAGTTCTTGAAAAATCTCAGTGAGTTCACCATAATATTCTGAAAGTGACCTTTCATTCTGCTTAGCTCCAAAGGCCTTTTGATTCAATGCAAAAATCTGCAATTCATCATTCCCATCATAGAACGCTTTCGCCAACGCTGTCCAAATTGCATAAGCAGTAGGCAACCGGACATAGCGTTTCATAATATTAGGAGTCATTGATATTAGCAACCATCTTTAACTTTCTGTTTCCCGCCCTACCACATCTAGTATCCTTCTTCAGAGTCTTTGGGTGGGGTGGTTTCCCACGTAAAATAAGAGAGCTTTCTCTTTCCGGCAATGTGCATCTCCATTAACTGTGACCAAACATCATAATTTTGATTCAGTCAAAGTAATGCCAGCGTTAAACGCCCCTTCAGATTGCACTATAACGGAACATAATTGTTCTTTGAAGATTCAGATTATCATCCATTTATTCGCAACAGCGTTTCAAATCAATGATTTAGATCAACCACGCTCTGATACCAACATGAAAATTGAGATGAGAGAATTTCAATGAATAAATCTTATTTATATTTCTTGAGATTACAACAGGAGAGCAATATATAACAAGAAGAGCAATGGGAAACCTACACTAAAAATGTAACAGATCACCAATTCCTTGCTACAAATCAGGAACGTAATTGGTTCCAAAAATAGGAAGAACAAAAATAGGAAGAAAATATTTACAATGGTAAAGAATATGTAAAGAATATTTCTACACCTGTTCCATGGAAGATTAAACTGGCCACATTGGTATACGGTTGCTCTGGTTGAAGATCGTGATGCTTCCTCTTCGCCATCCAACGGATGAAGAGCATCAGTGTTTGGGGCACAGTCCCTAATCTTGTTCCATAGAAAATTAAACAGGCCATACTGATAGACCAATGCTCCGGGGGTAAGTAAGCTAAATACACAAGGAATCCAGCAAAGTGCAGGTGGAAATAATGCAACAGGAGAACAGTGAAAGATACGTAAACACCAGAAAAGGTCTGGTTATACAAACCCAACTGAAAATCGAAAAACGTAGAGTTGAATGGTCCACTGTGGTTATAGCGCTAAAGACGCTAGAGTAGAGGGAAACGGTTAGAAGGAAGAGGAAGATGAAATATGATGCTGGTATAGCTAGCGAATACGATCTCCGGGCGCATGTTTCCACCATCCCTAACATTGGACACACTCAATAAAGCTACGATAGCTGTGGAATCTAGAATTATAATGAACTTTGATAGCTTGAATACAATTGCCCTTGTCTCAGCGGAGATACCCGATCGTGCTAAGACAGCGGAGAGGAAGCCTCTGTTGTTGTTAACTGCGACAGACATGTCTATTGTGTTTTATTTATAACAGCATTCATAACCAGAACTATATAGAACGGTTTGTATAACAGAGAAGAGAGAAAAAACGAAGGATAAAAGAGGGAAGTGGCTGGCACATTTTGTTTATGTGACTCTCCAAAGAGACAAAGTGCCTGGCACATTTTTAAAAGTAACACAGGAGACACCAGTCACTTTCAAAGTAGAAAAAGTTCTACTAGAATTTTTTAAGTTTAAAATATTAAACATTATGGTGCAGTTATCTAATTAATAAGAGATAATAATTAAAAATTCGAAGATCCAATCACGTAATCATTTGCCAAGACTTTAATTGCTAAAGGGCTGGAAATTTCGCAGGCCCATCCGAGAATCCTGGCTTCAATGTTGTATGCCACGCCGAGTTCTGACCGATTCCTAGTCCTAAGCCCACCATACAATGTGGTCCTGTAAGCTGGGATAGAATTCCAGTGCTCGATGCCTATGTTCTGCAGAAAATGTTGGTCCATAAGTTAATTATCCATCAGTTCTCAATGCATCGTGTCAACTTTTGAATTTCGGTGGTGGTTTGAGGACTCATAATTATAATTATAAGTGTGTATCTAAATAATTTTATATTTATTCTATTTAAAAAATCTTATAAAATCGTATGTTTATAAAATTATATAATTATATTGATTATTTTAATAATTACAGATGGTGGAATAGAAAATGTGAGAGTAAAATTACAATTTTTGATAGATATAATAAAAAGTAATAGCTTAAAATAGCCTTGTGACCTTAAATAAAGATCTAAGATCCCAATTAGATAAATAAAATTATTAAGAAATTATTTCAAGTCAGTTGGAGATGGTTAATTGAAGTTTAGAAACCGATTTCACAAAATGATCAAAATGCCCCTATACCCAACCTCACCATGAAATGACCAAGAATTGGGTCTAAACAATTATTTTGGAGTGACAGAATACTATAAGCCAAGAATGAAAATCAAATTAAAAGTAGGATGTCAAATAACTTAAATAGGCTCTTAAGATGAATTTGTCTACAATCGATAAAAAAGCATGTAAATAGTGGGTCCCATTTGAGGTTACTCTAGGAATTTTGAATCTAGCACCCCTTATATAAAACCCCCAAAATCTGCCGCCGCTTTGCATAGCTCCATTTTGCCATTTCTAAAATCCTACCAAAGTAAGAAGGCTAAACCTTAATCCTTACTTGAAAACTCCAATTTCTACCATAGTCTAGCAACTAATTAAGCTTCTTCACTATGTTTATCTTAGGCTTTAATTAAGAAGAAGAAGGACAGGGGCTATAGCAAGTTGGACATGTATTTATTAAGGTAAGTAAGTGAACTTTGCTCAGCTTAAGTACTTTAATCGTAAGTTTAGGTATTAATTAGTGACTTTGATGCTAGAAGTAGTCTTAGGATGGAAGAATATAATTTTGGATGTGTGTGGAAGTGGCAACCAACTCTTGAAGGGAAGATTGTGAAGTTCATCAAAAGGTAAGGGTGCTAGCTAAATATAACTTGATGATTTGTAATCTCGCTTCAATGTTGTATACCATGCCGAGTTCTGATCGATTCCTAGTCCTAAACCCACTATACCTGTGGTCTTATGAGTTGTAATAGAATTCCAGTGCTCGAGTGTATACTTCTCTCCCCTTTTTTTTTTTTTTTTAACCTCATTGTATATGCATTCTTCCACTAGTTATTTAGTATATTGCTTGAGTGAGTGTACCGGAGTGACCTATCAGCTCACATGTAATGTATGACTTAAAATGAATAATTTCATCTTGATAACTAAATATTTGTAACCTAAAATTTAAAAAACTTTTGAAAACGATTAAATATTGTCTAATGGATGAAATAGGGGGATTTATAATCCCCATCAAGATAATAACATTTTTTAAATTAATTCAATTTGAACTACTATTTCCTTCGGAACAATTATTATTGTAATAAATGGTGAAAAAATCCACCCTAATTAGTCTTGAACAGCTTATTGTGAAGATATAGGTATGGATTATGGAACACATGACACCTAAAATCAGCATGAAATATGGAAATAGGCCTTAGCCATAGGAACTTGGGCAAGGCTATTATTCGACTCCGGCCCTGTGCTGTTGGCCATTCTCAATTTCCTTCCATTTCCACCCTCTACCCATTCCCATACATCACTTTATCAAGACAATTTTAGTTTTTCTTTAAAAATTAACTAAAATATCTGCTGCGAACCAAGAATAGTAGAATTTATATCATGGCAACACCTGTAACCAGCTGATAGAACTCCAACACAACATGTATCATCACCATCACATATCCATGGGTGATTTCGTGTTGAAAAGTTAAAATGACTGAACGTGGGACCCGAAGGAGCAACAAACACCGCAAGGTATTGAGGGCATTTATCGTATTATGGACGGCCTTGGGACCTAGGGCTTATTCTTCTGGGTACACCATATTGTCCTACTTGTATAGAGTAATGTGTCATACGTAAAACTTAGTAGTGATTAAAAAACTATTGAGAATTTTAAATCATATGTAGCTATTGATGTTTGTAAATGCTCAAATATGTATATACCTATAATTAGACAATTTAGGTAGTGTATTATTTTTAATAAATTTTTTTTTATTTTTAACATATCACTTTAGACATGATACGCTAACTAGCTGGATCATATGAAATTAAATATGTTATCAAAATTAATCATATTTTCGTTTGATATAAGAATTTTTTAATTTTTCCCAAAAAAGTTCGATTCAATACTTATGGTTAAATTGAGTGTGTTCCATTTTTTTTATTATAGCTTCATGGATAAATTATATATTAGCCGTTTATTTCTCACTCATTGCTGTTCAGCCAAAAAAAAAAGAAAAAGAAAAAGAATCAAACGCATTGCTGGATCTTGGAACAGTAATTTATTTAATATTTTAATATATGACTTGTAATGTTTTGCCAAAGAGAAATATGTAGTAGTGATGCGGACATCGTGGAGGGCACAGCAGCGTACACGGCCTAAGGGCACGGCCGTGTATAATTTTACCCCGGGCCGTGTATTATTTTACCCGGGCCGTGTATCACTTACACGGGCACAGGGCACGCCCAGCGACACGACCGTATGCTCCAGTAGGATTTCACAGAATCATACACGTCCTAAAGGCATGGCCGTGTATGAAACTGTGTACTGTGCTCGTCATATACACAGAAGCCCACACGGCCTAAAGGAGCGGCCGTGTATTCGACCGTGTATTATGCTCGTCGCATGCCCAGAGACATACACGGCCTAGAGGCACGGCCGTGTATGAGTCCGTGTACTATGCGTGTTGCATGCCATAAACATACACGGCTTAGAGGCACGGCCGTGTATGAAACCGTGTACTATGAGTGTATTTTATTATTTCTTTCCGTAAACCTTAGATTTTTCCCTTTTAGATATTTACAGGGGACATATAAATACTCTTTTGTCAGATAGATTAGGGTTACGTTTTATTATCATATTTGAATACACTTTGAGAGAGAGTTTTCTCTAATTTTCGGGTTTATGCGCAACAGATTTACATCAAAGATCGTTTCTTTGTTATGTGAAACCAATCCAATCTCGGATTCGCACAAGATTTACGCTTTCCTCGCTGCGTCAGTTGGTATCAGAGCAAGGCAATTTCCTGCAGAGATGTCGACTAATGGTGGTGTTGATGGCGGTCGTGTTCTCGACCTTGATCGAGATGCGGAAGTCCAAGGAGTCAATCAAGGGGCTCCCAGGGTAGTGGTTGAAGCCATGGAGCAGAGACTTGGGCGTGTAGAGCAACGCCCGGAGGATTGGTGGGGGCGGTTCAAGCCATGGTGATGGACCACAACGGTCACAGGGGTGTTGTTGGGAATCGACCGGGGTTAGCAGCTGCTCGCGGCGACCTTATCAATGACTTTGTTGCTGGAAACCAAAGGGAAACCCAGAATTGACGGGGACT
>JBBMOL010002705.1:0-21829 GCA_037954665.1 Laguncularia racemosa
TTAGATAATTTGATCTAATGAGGTTCAAGAGTGTTAATGCAATTCTAATTGATTTTGATAGAAGAGGGATCTTTATCAAAGCGATTAGGGTTAGGAGCTAATGATTCTGGAAAGAACATTAGCTTAGTGTTAGATACTTCGCGGTTTAGAGATAACCATTGCTCGTTAACTAGTTTATTGAAAGGCAAAGTTACATGACAATTAGAGGAGTAGTAAGGGTAGGGTATATTCTTAATTATCAAATTAATAATCAAGTTGTAGTATTATTTTTAATTGTTAAAGGTTTTGTTAAGTATTCTTAATTTAATCTGAAACCTCTCGAATTTGTGTGGTTAGATAGTTGGTTTAGAGTTAGTATTAGTACTTGCTGATCCTTGAGGAGACGATACCCGAACTCAACTCTATACTAATATAATCGATAGGTGCACTTGCCTACTTGATCGTAACAAAGAGTCATAGAAAGGGATTTTTAATTTGAGTGATTGCGATCATAATCAACACCAACTATGGCTGGTAAGGTCGTCGGGCAGCTTTATCTTCTCTATGCATGAGTCCACAAGGTCCACTTGTTGAGCCAACGTTTTCCGGACCATGTTCAGCCCAAAACACTTGAGGTGGCCTACAAACCATATTAGGATAAGGTTGATATTTGAGCAGAGGATCCTGTGGCCTTTTTTCTTGACGAAGTTTAAATTCTGGATCTGTTCAGCCAATAGGGCCGGGATGTAAGATTTTCCTTCTAGGAATTGGGTCACCAGTTCTGCGACCTGGTAGTGGACATAGAAAGTTCTGGTAGGGAAGAGTATGGTGGCGAAGGCTATCAGGATGAAAGCACTTACCCTCCTTTGTCTATAACTCTTGGGGTCCCCACACAATATGTCTTTCCTGTCCCCATTATCTTCTTGGACTATGAACTAGGCTTCCAACTCATCCATCCGTATGTAGTATCCGTTACAGTCTGCTAAGGCCTTGTGGATTGTTGTTTTGCGGATACCCAGGAGTCTGCTGAAGATACCGGCTGGCCCGGCTTCAAGATCCGGTACATACACTTGGTTGGTTAGTGCTGGAGCCTGTAGCAGTTGGGTGTACTCTTCCAGAGTAGGAGTAATCTCATGTAGCCTAATGAAGAAAGCCGCAGGCTCTATTTCCCATAGGTGGAGCATGGCTCGTACCAAGGGCAAGTTCATTTCCATCTTCATTAATGAGAGGATGGGCCCTATTTTCTACTAGATGAAGGCCTGCTCCTCGGGGTTGTATAGGGTGAACCAGTAGTCCAATACCAATTTTGGGTCCAGGGGTTTGCATACTCGAATCTCTTTGTGGAGGAGTTCAGTCAATTGTGGAACTAGCCATCTATTACAACAGAAATTTCTAATTACAACATGAACTATGTTACAATGATGACATTACAGGGAAATGTATCTGAACTCCATGAACAGAACAAAAATATTACATCATCAATCAATTCTCAACCCATGACATCGTGTATACAAATAGGTAGGTTCTAACAGGTCCCCAAGCTCTATGGCCTCTCACATTCTCGGAGAAATGGATCCCAGGCCATATTGAAGCATTGGGTGGTGTAGCCTAATCAGTCCTAAACAGTGATCATATCACTTCGCTTGAAACCTACACAATGGCCCCTCATTTTAAGGTCCTAAGATGGCTCGGGTTTGACCGTATCTACTCACACAATTATATACATGTAGACTCAACAACAAAAGTAAATAACTGATCCTAAATCTAATTAAATCCCTGAAAGGTTAGTAATAATATAACAATCAAAAGACATTTCTTAGAAAGTAGCAATTTGAGGAGATTCAAGTGGCTAGCCTACTAGAGAAGCATCCTCAGTGGAGTTGCCATTCTATCAAGTCTAATTTTTTTTATTTCCCATTCCTAATCCGATCCATACTAGACCCTATGCTCATCTAATGTAGATCCTCGACTTGAGTTAGGAATTTCGTTTTTTTTTTAGAGTCGCCACCCAACTATAGTTGGGAAAGTTTGAATTAGGATTAATTGAGCGGGTCAATCCAAATTTGGACCACTAGTCAGCGTGATTTCCTCTTTTCGTTTTTTGTGAAAAGGGAAAGGGAAAACTAGAGTTTTTGAGTTTGGAGGCTAACCTATTAAAACCCTAAGGTTACCACCCTAATCTCCTAAAATTTAAACCTTATTCGAAATGTCTTTTATTTATTTTTTGTTATCTTTTTATTTTGTTTTTGAATAACCAATCTAAGAAAATGATTTTTATTCCTTTTTAGGGTTACCCTAAATGGGTGCCTGATACGAACCACGCCAACCCGTGACGAAACCCAATACCAATATGTACGGAAATTCGTTACCTAAGATGCCCAAACACCTAAAGTGGAAACTGCAACCCGTTGTCTATAAGCGAGACAAGAACCTTGGTATAATGTGAAGACACCACAATCGGGATGAAAGACCGATTGATAAGTCGGGATGAACGCCACGGAAATCAATCCGATAAGTTCTAGTTAGTTTTTGAAGAACCAAGAGAGGTGCCTCTCAAAAGTGTTTAATGTTCAAAAATGTAAATTCCAAGTTGTTCTAAACCCTAGGAGCTTTTATACTAGGGTTACAATTCGTGAAAAACAAGTCTAAAACGACGTAGCTTAGATAAGTTGCATAAAAACACGAAAACAGAACATGCTGGCCGGCAGGGGATACACGGCCGTGTACACGACCGTGTACTTTGGCCATGTACTTTTCTATGCACATTCCGGCCACATACATGACCATGTACTTCTGGTCGTGTACCTTCATGTGGATTTACTTGACTCCATACACGGCCGTGCCTTTTAGCCGTATATCTAGCCGTGTATGATTCTATGCAATCTTAGAATTCCTACATGGCCGTGCCTTGAACATACACGCCCTCTTCAACCCGTGTGCGGTGTGACTTGTATAAAAGTAAGGGTCTTCCCATAGTTGTTCTAATTCGTTCCAACTTCATGATTGCTCCAATCCTTTCCGGCTTCATGGACAACCTTTATCAACCCGTTAAGTGCTTCCTTGAATCGTTTCGCTTGATTTCTTGTGATCGGTCCAGGCAGCACTTCAAGAGGATCCACATTTCTTCTTCCGGCTTGGCTCTCATCATGGATCTCATTAGTGCCTACGTATCTGCTATTCAGGATCAAACGTGCTGTAGTTCACTTTTCATGAAAAATTTTAATGTATTGGTGATTTTTAATTATGAAACTTCTTTTGATTTATGTTTCTACCATTTTAGTATTTTTCTAAAAACCTAAGCCTAAGCTTGATAATTTGATTTTTGAAAAATAATAATTTTTAGGAAAAACACCGATTTTGGATTTATTTAAGAAAATGATTTTTCTAAGTGATAAAAATTTCATTTTTCTATTTTTCAATCCATTTCTACTATTATAAACTTTTATTGACTTTTATTAATTTTTTATAATTTTTATTGATTTTTATATAATTTTTATTAAATTTTATTGAAAGATTTTCTCCTATATTATTGATCTATCCTAAACTAAAATTTAAATTCTTATTATTATTTTTTCTAATATTTTTCATCATTTTCTTTATATATTTTCACATTTTTATCATTTATTATTAATTATTTATTATTATTATTATTCATCCTAAATTAATTCCTAAAAAAAAAACTAATCTAAATTCTAACATTTTTTGAATTAAATAACAAATAAATAATTAAGGAAATTAAAAAAAATAACTAAATAAATAAAATAAAAATAAAATAAATAAAATAAAATAATCAGAAAATCCAACTTATCTAGATCCGGGTCGGTGCGCGAGTCGGGTCGGTCGGGTCGAAGCGGGTTGGGTCGGGTTGATTGGGCACGACGGTTGGGAGTGCTCGTTGACGGCGTTCTGGCAGCCTTTCGAAGCGATTGAGGTGTCGGTTCCTAGGTTTTCGGGGTGGGGAACTCAACTGTGGTGGTAGATTTCTCCAAAAACGCCTCCTGGTGGTAGCTCGATGCTTGATCGGTGGTCGCGGCTTGGCAACTCCGGCGAGGCTTCAATCTCTCTTTTTTTCTCTCTTTTTCTCCCCTTTGATCCGTGCTCTTGCCTCCTCCCTTCATCCTCTATTTATAGGCGTAAGAAATCGAGCTGGATAAGCTCGGATTTCCACCGATTGAGGCAAATTGGATTTTGGTTGAAACCCATCTCCAATTTGTGCAAATCCTTTGATTTGTTGCGATTTGATTCCAATTGGATGATGTTTATCTTATTTTTGCTCAAGATTTGCTGGATTTGTGCAAAAAATCGAATCAAAACGACCAAAATTCGATTTTTCCTCCTCGCCGGCGATCTCGGACGAAGGTTGAAGATGATCACGCTCCCGGCACGTGCGTCCGCTCCAGCCAGTCAACTGCTGACACGTGTCCCTAGCAAAGAAAAAATTTGCAAAACGTGAATTCTGCCTCCCCCGCATTTCGAACCTACGACCTGACCTCCCCCCATGCTCCCTTAGGCCATGGTCTGGACCAGCTAGGCTAGCCCACTTACTCGATTTTTTTATTTTTTATATTTTTTTAAATTTCAAAAATTTGTAAAAATTATTTAGTCCTTTTTATTTCCATTTCTGCAATTATTTTCCAAAATTGATGTATTTTTCCTATTTATTTTATTTTTTGAATATTTTTCCTATTTTTGCTAAATTAGAAAGAAAATGTAAAAAAAAAATGGAAAAAAAATGAAAACTGATTATTATTGATTATTATGGCAAAAATGGGTTGTTTACACTTTCCTAGAAACATTTTTCTCCTTTTCTATGGTAAGGATAATTTTTTCTACAACCCTAAAATGCTCACTTGCTCCCTTTGACCTATCCAACTGACCAACAACCCCCATGGGCTTTGTATTAGTATTGAACCTGCTCCTAGTAACCTGAAATGAATAGGATTGCCTCTATCTTTCCACTTTCAACGCTAACAGTATAGCCTCATCAAGTGTACTATATCTTTGAAGTTCAACTACACAAGCTATCTCATACTTTAACCCAGATACAAAACATGCTAGGGTTTGTTCAGGAGGTTTAATTGATCCACATCCGATCACTAGTGTCTCAAACTCCTATACGTAGTCATCCATTGTTTTACCCCCTTGTCTCAATGCTTTGGGGACGTATAAATAAATAGCTCCTATCTGTAGTGTTCCAGTACAAACCTCTTCCTCAAAACTTGTTTCATGTCTCTCCAAGTGTGTATTTCGGTCTCTCCATCCCTTCGCCTGCTGATCACCATATTTTTCCACCACAAAGCGGCATACGTTATGAACTCTACAGCTGCAAGACGTACCCTAAAGTCATCATCAATCTCATAACACTCGAAAAGACCCTCAACTTTGTCTTCTTAGTCTAGGTAATCATCGACGGAACCCCTACCATCAAATGAAGGCATCTGTAGCTTCACATACTCTAATCCTAGAGGTGGTCTAAATTTCCTGTCTCGGTATGGATTAACCCAAAATTATCATCTCTATTTTCCTTAAGAGCATGATAATCTCCTTCTACTCTTCTCCCCAAATTTCCTCCAACTGCCCCTTCTCTCTGGACATTCTGAGGAGCTACTCTAGGTGGTGCCTGAAGGTTTACCACTGGTGGTGGTGACAATGTCATCCTATCAATCCTTGTTGCTAATGTAGCAACAACTGTGGTAAGGTCCTGAAGTTGTTAATTTAGAGTTCTTCCACTTATATTTCGACGACCTGGTCTGCCACCCACTTGGCTATTGGCCTCATTACCAATGCCCCCATTCACACTATCATTTGACATGTTTGTGGATGCGATTTATTTGAAGTACAAATGTAATCTCAAATAATTGTAGCACACTCCCTTCACTTCACCACATCACAATAACATGTTTGGATAACAACACACGCACTTTTACACCCACGGTGCAACAAGTCACCAATGCAACAAATACTTCTTGTCACTTCAAGTATAGTAAAATAATTGAAGCACAAATAAATACTTCCAAGTAGTTAAGATATTTAATTCAACTAAGCAAGTGTTTAAGTAATAATACTCAATAACTTTCACACTTAAATGCTTATCTTTGAATTTCATACTTCACTACTTAACTTCCTTTATTAACCACGGTTCACACTCACACTTAATCTTAATGTGCAGCACCTTACTTCACACAACTCCACAAATTTACACCGCCACTCACACTACACATATACACATTGCAACCACTTCAACCACCACTACATACACAACACATCACGGTGCAAATTACCTTTCACTCAACATACACCAAAACTCACGCCACATGCATACACTCTTCACTAATTTGACAAAAACAAACTCCACAACACGGCAACAAATTCAAATGAACATCCTTAATGCACTTTTCACAAATGGTAAGATTCAATTTCAAATTCAAATGAAATGTAATCAATACCACTCAATAACTACTTCAAACTTAATGGATGTGTTTGAATTCAAATAAATTCCCAATTATCCCACACAATGCAAATCTGAAAATTGTACACTTCCACTTCTGAATTACACAAGAAATCACGCAACACACTCCACAAGCTTCTTCAAATTATGGAATTCCAATGATGGAATTCAAATTTAATTAGCTTTCCTTTCTTCCACAAACTACAACCAAAACCGCAACTTCTACACAAGGTAAGGTAGCCCACTTTCAAATTCAAAAAGGAGTTCAATAAGTACACAATTCTGCAAATGGTAAGAAGCTATTTCAAATTCTAATGACACACAATTAAACAATGACTTAATGTGTGTTTTGAAATTCAAATTGCTTCCTTAACTCACACCTCAATTTTGAAAATCACAAATGTTACTCCTCACTTCTGAAAATTCAACAAGACAATTCACACTTCTTCAATTGATCACAAAGCATCAACACTACTTACTCCTTACATTCTACCTCAAAGAAACTTCACACTTATGGCCACTTCTCAAGGGAACCAAGAATGTTACAGGTCTCTAAGTATACAATAACAAAACAACAAGATAGTACTTCAACAACACAATTGAAATAACTCAACTCCACTTCACAATTCGGATCAAGGTGCTAATTCAACAATCCCTTAATTTCCGAATTCAAGTTGCAACAATCCCTTATCACAAACCTCAAGCTCTGATACCAAAAGATGATGTGCTCAAAACCAAGCCCATGCACATGCAATTGAATCAAAGAAACAAACCTCAACTCACAATTAAAATCGGTCCAATGGAATCAAGAAATTACGTGAACCTTAATGGAATTTTGATGGAATCCGAAGGTCAAAAGATGCAATTAACAATCCATCTATGTAAATGTAATCTTCACCAAATAACATCAATTACAAGTGAAATCCACATGAATTATATCAAGAAGAATAGATCAAAAACCGTGATTTCAACTTCTTCCTACAATTCCCATTCACATCACAAATGAAGATGATGATAACAAATACTAAAACAATCAATCTTATAACAAGATAATTAATCACAAATGCAATAAAAAATCTAACCAAGAACTTCCAAATCAACCCTAGATATAACTCACTAGTGATGAAATGGAAACACAACAAAGAAGGAATTGATATTACTCACAATTTCCCTTTTGTTGCACTCGCCACAATTTCAACTCTTGGAAATTGAAATTGATAAGAGAAATTGGATTTAGGAAACCCTAAGCCCTCTCACGAAAATGTGATGTTCAAATTTGAAAACTTTGGGCTCCCTCAAACCCTACTATAAGCAAGTATTTATACTTGTTACTCCTAGGGTTAGAAAATAGTAAAAAATAACAAGTTTGCCACTTTTAAGGTGGCCAGTCCTAAATGGAAATTACAATAAAATGAAAGTATCCCAAAAGAAAAATACAACATAAAATAGTCTATAGAACAATTACAAAGTACAAAAATATCATAAGTCTTCATGAGCCAATGCTTCGAAATAGAAACAATCGCAGCAGACCTTTGATTGTAAATTTGAAAATGTCCCGTGTCCATCAACTAGTGTAGGACATATTGGCATCCCATGGAGAATTATTATTGTACCTGTAAGATTATTTCTCAAATAGTTATTAGAATATAGGAAATAGAGTAAAAATATAAGCGATTTGGACCATCAGGTAAATCTAGTTCTGATGGTATAGGTGGTGCCAGAAAATTTCTCATCACACTCACTGGCACCTTTGCCTTTTGTGTAACACGTATACTATTCCGCTTATCTAACCAATGCAAATTATAAGGACTAGGATGTGGACTAGTGGGTAGTTGTAATTTGTCTACTAATGCAGTAGATATGACATTAGTGCAACTACTAACAACTTTTGAGAAACTTTGGCTGAATGCCTTTTCATAATTCATGTTCAAGTATATATATACATTAGGAGACTATCTTTTCCAAGCAACTATATTTTACAAACTAGGAAAACAAATCTTCCTCTACAAAAATATAAAATATAAAATATACATGCCATATTTACAAAATAAATCACGAAACAAATATCTAAATATTCACAGCCGTGTTACACAGCCATGCCTTCTAGCCGTGTATCAGGCCATGTATGTTTCTGGTAGCTACTTGATACAATACACGGCCGTGCCTTCTGACCGTGTATCCGGCCATGTATGTTTCTAAGCTTCCAGACATTTTAGATTGATATCCCCCCTCAAATTGATGCGGACTGATCAAGAAGCATCAATTTGCCAACAAGAAACTGATGATGCTATCGAGAAAAAGCCTTAGTAAATATATCAGCCGTTTGAAGATCAGAAGAGATATGAGGAAGAGAAATAACACCATTATCATAAGCTTCTCGAATAGAATGACAGTCCACTTCAATATGTTTCATACGCTCATGAAAGACAGGATTAGCAGTAATCTAGACAGCACTAGTATTATCTACATAAAGAGAGGTAGACCCAAGTTGAGGAAAACCAACTTCAGCCAACAAACCTCGAAGCCAAATGAACTCAGAACAAGCAGATGACATAGCACGCTATTCGGACTCAGTAGAAGACTTAGACACGCGATCTTGTTTCTTACTCTTCCAAGAAATTAAAGAGTTACCAAGAAACATACACCAACCATTAATAGATCGACGTGTATCAGAACAACCAGCCCAATCAGCATCACTATAGGTTGTTAAATGAATAGGAGACTCCGTAGAAAAGAACAAACCACGATGAGAAGTCCCTTTTAAATACCTAACAATACGACGAACTACTGCTAAATGAAGATGTGTAGGTGCCTGCATAAATTGATTAACTTGTTGCACAGCAAATGAAATATCAGGACGTGTAATAGTCAGATAATTGAGACTTCCAACAAGTTGTCGATATAGAGATGGATCAGATAGAAATTCACCATCATTTCTTTGATATTTAACATTCACTTCCAAAGGAGTATCAACAGGATGACCCTCTTGGAGACCAGCTAAAGCAATAAGTTCCTTAGTATATTTATGTTGATGAAGAAAAATATTAGCAGAAGAAGAGTGAACCTCAAGACCTAAGAAATAAGTTAACGATCCCAAATCCTTCATATGAAAAGAACCTTGAAGACGCTCCTGTAACTGAGACATCAATTGAGTATTAGATCTTGTGATGACAATATCATCAACATAGACTAACAACAAAACAATTCCCTTGTCAGTCTTGCAAAGGAATAATGAAGAATCATACTGACTTTGAATAAGAGAGAAGCTAAGAAGAGTATTACGAAACTTCTAAAACCAGGCCCGTGGAGTCTGTTTTAAACCGTATAGAGACCGTTTGAGCTTATAAACATCATGTGAGGGCGTAGAAAACAATCCTGGAGGAGGAGTCATATAGATATCTTCCTTAAGGTCCCCATGCAAAAATGCATTCTTAACATCCATCTGTCGTAAGAACCATCCTTTAGATGCAGCAATAGATAGAACAAGCCGGACAGTTGTCATCTTAGCCACAGGTGCAAAGGTCTCTTCATAATCAATTCCATATTCCTATCGATTGCCAAGAGCTACCAATCTTGCCTTACATCTGTCAAGGGAACCACCAGATCGGATCTTAAGAGAATGAACCCATTTACAACCAATGGGTTTAACACCAGCAGGATATGAAACAATATCCCAAGTGTGATTGTCTTGAAGTACTTGAAGTTCCTCTTGCATGGCTTTTATCCAGCAAGTCTGTTTAGCAGCCTGAGAATAAGAGGTAGGGATTATAGTATTAGTTACAATTGCATAATAGCCATATCTATTTGGAGGACGAATGTGCTAAGTTGATTGTCGAAGAATCATTGGAGCATTTTCAGGAGCAGGGTCGGGAAGGATAAGTCCACGCTTGAAAAGTTTATCAAAAGAAGAATCATCAAAGTGAGGAAGTACAACAATATCAGATGTCGAAAGATGTTGCTGAAAATAGTATTCATGTTCAAAGAAAATCACATCTCGAGAGATACGCCATCGATTATTAATCGAATCATAACACACAAAACCTTTATGATTAGGATTGTAACCCATAAAGGCACATCGAACAGACTGGGTTGACAACTTATGACGTTCATGGGTAAGTAAATGAACAAAACAAACACATCCGAAAGTATGTAGCATATGATAATTAGGATGTTTACCAAACATTCGTTAATAGGGAGAATCAAACTTCAATTGTTGAGATGGTAAGCGATTAATTAGATAAACTGCAGTAGATAAAGCTTTGGTCCAAAACTTAGTTGGAACAGATGATTCTAACAACAATGTGCGCACCACATCTAACAAATGTCGATTTTTTCGTTCGGCAACTCCATTCTGCTGAGGTGTATAAGGACATGAACGTTGTGAAATGATACCCTTATTATGATGAAATGCTTGAAACTCATGAGAAATATATTCACCACCATTATCAGACCGTAAGATTTTAATACAAGTGGAAAACTGAGTTTCAATATATGTCACAAAGGTTTGAAACACAGTAAACACGTCTGCTTTGGAATGCAAAAAATAAATCCATGTGAATTGACTGTAATCGTCAATAAATGTCACAAATATTTATACTGAGCATGTGAAATAATCGGTGTAATTCCCCAAACATCACTATGAATAATGTCAAAACATTTATTGGCACGACTACCCAAAACAGGAAAAGGCAATGTCTTACTTTTGCCTAGTTTACAAGGAGAACAATAAACTAATAAACTCTTATCTATGGAACCGAGAACACCACTTTGCAACAAATGAGTCAAAACAACATTATTTGGATGACCTAAGCGTCTATGCTAGATGCTAGCCTTATTTTCAACAACTGAAGAAGCTAATGACAAAGTCCGAGGAACGGTAAATTGTAATAGAAATAACCTGCTCACTTTAGGCCCCTTCGCTATCACCTTCCTCGAAACCTGATCCTTCACAGTACAACCATCATGAGAAAAGTGGACATCACAGTTATTATCCACCATTTGACTAACAGAAAGTAAGTTAGTAGATAATTTAGGAAAAACAAGACATGTCGAAAGGAGGAGCTAATATCACCAACTGTCGTAATTGGAATATTATTTCCATCAGCAACCTGAATGTGTTGAGTACCAGTATATGGACGTTGATTATGCAATAAATCAGATGTGCTAGTCATATGATTTGTGGCGCCGGAATCAACAAACCAAGGAACAGAATTAGTAGTCTTACCTTTCCCTTGAAGACCAAGAGCAGAGAAGGCAGAGAGAATCATCTGTTGGACCATATTTGGTGTGAGAACAGATTGATTATTGCCAACAATTGTGGATGTCGAACCAAGATTGCGAGAGTCGGATACCGCAGCATGAAGAGCTTGTAGCCTTCTATTTTGAGGCCTTGTAGGACACTCCTTAATAATATGTCTGTTTTGCTTGCAATAATTACAGAACTTCTTTCTACAATGACGGGCAATATGACCAAATTCTTTGCAGCTGTAACACTTCATTGTTCCCTTCCCTCGGGTCTGAGCAGCATATGCAACATTAACTATTCTAGATGATCCACCAGTTTCACCAATAGCGGCTTGTGTCGCCAATCTTTGTTCCTCGTGCAGCAATTCACCAAACATACATCCAAACAAGGAATTGGATCTCTATTCAGCAACCCAGCCTGAGCGGTTTCAAATTCAGGCCTGAGCTTCATCAAAAACTGATCATGACGACTCACTTCATGAACAGCCTGAAGACTAGCCAAATTCTCCTTTGACACCTTAGCATAGATAATACTAGAATATTCACTCCATAAATTAAGAAAGCCAGAATAATATTGTTCAATTGAGAGATTACCTTGACTATAATTATTCATATCAAGTTCCAATTGAAAAACGTCTTGCAGTATTATCTTGATTGTAGACGCGCTTCAAGTATTCCCACATTTCTTTTGCTATGCCAAAGGATGTAAATTGTTCACCATATGAACCTCAATAGATCCCAAAATCCAAGAAACAATCCAAGAATCCTTTGCCTCCCATTGACCACGATCTTTCGACTCTGTAGGAGCTGGAGAAGACGCATCAACATGACCCTAAAGCTCCTTCCCTTTCAAAAACATCTTGAACTGAAATTCCCATGCTGCATAATTCTTTCCCATAAATCTAATAGCTAAGATTTCATGTGTTTTCTCATAAGACATTCTAAACAAAATTGTCACTCACAACTTGATTATCAAGAAAATTCAGGCTGTGTATGTTTCTGGTAGCTACCTGACACAATACATGGCCATGCCTTTTGACCGTGTATCCAACCGTGTATGTTTCTGGGAGCTATCTGACACAATACACGGCCGTGCCTTCTGACCGTGTATCCGACCGTGTATGTTTTTGAGCTTCCAGACATTCTAGATTGATAACTACCACTATCAATGATCAGTACATAAAGGTTACCTCTGATCCTGCAAGAAGTGTGGAATATGTTCTCCCTCTATTTGTCCTTAGCATCCGGATATATAGTCAGAACCTTATGTAACACATTAATAGGTAAATATTGTTCACCTGTTCCCTCCTCTTGTGCCTCAGCATTCCGATCATCATAGTATTCCTGCAATGCTATAGACAGGTCTATAGGCTCTACAGTTTCTTTTTCATCGTCATCTTCTTCTCCAATATCCTCCATAACTGTCATGACTCACTTATTCGACACAGTGCAACCATATGATGTGCCTGAAAGGGGATTAAGCACAATCAAATGGAATAAAAACCAACCCTAAATGCAATAAACTAAATTCGGTTCAATAGGCTGGGAATTTCGTAATTCCTAAAGGGGTGCAAAGAGATCCGAATTCAATAATTTATAAATTATTAAACTACAATGATCAAGTCCTTAAAAACTCACTAATCAAACTCGAATTGCCACATGAATTCAAGAACAACAACAAGAATCACTTCCGAGATCCCTTTTTATAACAATGTAACTCACGGTTTAAAATGACAAGCAATTGTGGATGGTGAATGACAAGTATGATAAGTACTCAAAAAGTACACTATTTTGAATTGATACTAATTTAAATATGACTAAGAAATGTTTCAATCTAACCCTAGATATTACACATGAGAGAAGAAAAGAAAACACAACAATTAGAAATTGATATAACTCACAATTTCAATTGTTGAACTCGCCATAATCTCAACTCTTGGGATTGAAATTGATAAGAGGAAATTGAACTAGGATAACCCTAAGCTCTCTCATGTAAAGTTTTAATCTAAAAATTAGCCTCCCCAAAACCTTACTTAAGCAAGTATTTATACTTGCTCCCTTTAGGGTCAGAAAGTTCACAAAATTATAACTATGCCACTTTTAAGGTGACTGGTCCTTAATGAAAATCACAAACAAATGAAAGTGTCCCAAAAGAAAATTACAACATAGAATGGTCCAATAACAATTACAAAGTACAAAAATAATATAAATCTTCAAGAGCTAATGCTTCGAAGTGAAATCAATCTTAGCGGGCCTTTGGATGCAAATCTGATGATGTCCCATGGCCATCAACTAATGTAAGTCATTTGACATCCCATGGAGAAATATTATTGTACCTATAAGATTATTACTCAAATATTTATTAGATAAAAGAAATAAAGTGAAATATGAGCGATTTAGATCATCATCTAAATCGAGTTCTAAGAGCATCTATGGTGCCGGAAAATTTCCCATCACCATATGCTTAAATCCCAAGCATTTAAAGAATTTAATTTGGTGCATTTTTCCACTAGTTATTCCTAGTACAGTCTACCTAACATCAGGTCCTATTACCTCTTTACCCTTCCTAAAAGTCATTTTCTCCCTATCTGTGCTGAGGTAACTCTATCCACTACTTTGATTGATTCACCTACTACCTTTAGACCTCCCGACTGACCATCATCTCCCATACGCTTGGTTGTAGCATTGGGCCTACTACTAGTAAGCTTGAATGGATTGGATCGCCTCTACTTTTCCACTTTCAAGGCTAGCTGTATTGCCTCATCAAGTGTACTGTATCTCTGTATCTCAACTAAATATGTGATATCATATTTCAGCCCAGATACAAAGCGTTCTAGGGTTTGCTCTAGAGGCTCTACTCACCCACATTTGATCATTAGGGTTTCAAATTCCTGTATATAATCATCTAACGTTTTGCCTCCTTGTCTTAAAGTCTAAAGATGCATAAACAGCTCCTGCCTATAGTGTTCAAGAATGAACCTCTTCCTCAAAACCCTCTTTATATCTCTCCAGGTATGAATTTCAGCCTCTCCATCCCTCCGTCTACTAATCACCAATTTTTCCACCATAAGGTAGCATATCCTATGAATTCAACAGCAACAAGTCGAACTTGGGTGTTATCATCTATCTCATAGCACTCGAAAAGACCTTCAACCTTATCCTCCTAGTCCAGGTAATCATTTGCTAAACCCTTGCCATCAAAAGAAGGCATCTGCAACTTCACATACTCTAAACCCCTAGGTGGCTTGAAATCCCTGTTTGGGTAAGGATTGACCCTAAATTTATCATCCCTCTCTTCCCTATAGGGATGATGATCTCCCTCCATTCTTCTTCCCAAATTTCCTCATCCTCCTACTCCTTCTCTTTGGATGTTTTGTATAGTTACTCTTGGTGGTGCCTAAGGATTCGTCACTAGTGGTTATAGCATTGTCATCCTATCAATCCTTGTTGCTAGAGTAGCAACAATGGTAGCAAGGTCCTGAAGTTGATCTTCCAAGGTTCTTCTACCTATAGTATGATGACCCTATCTTCCACCAATCTGGCTATTGGCCTCATTGCCAATCCCCTCATTTACATTTTCATATGACATGCTTGTAATTTGTTGAAGTACAATCCCACAATTTGCAGTATACTCCTTTAACAACACCACTCACAATAACATGTTTAGACAATCAACACTCATACACAATTATACCCCCACAGTGCAACAATTAAATAAACACAATTATCACTTCTTGACACTTTAAGTATAGTAAAATAAATAAAGCACAAATACTCACTTCCAAGTAGTTAAGTTATTAAATTCAACTAGCAAGTGTTAAGTAATGAGTTTCAATTGCTTTCACACTTTAATGCTTGTTTTTTTTTAATTCAAACTTCACTACTCAACTTTCCTTTCTTGCCACGGTTTCACACCTAGCACCATATACTACACACAACTCCACAAATTGACAACGCCACACACACCTCACACATATACGATGCAACCAACTCACCACAACATACACCATAATCTACACCGCTACTTACATTACATACACATATGGTGAAACCCTTTAATCAATAACACAACACTTCAAAATATAACACTTCCTTGCCACAAAACTTCACGTTACAACACCCCTTCACAACACAACACCAATTCTCCACTCATAACAACACAATTCACACCACCACTCACAACAAAGGCAGCAAGCACAATTCAAATAACTCCACTTGATAGGAATCAAAATTGTTAAAACCTATCATTAGGGCAAGAGCCAAAGGATTTCAAATCTTGGCGATGAGGGCCCATTTTGAGCACATCGACCCCGAAATTATTTGTTTACTAACCTCTTTTCTCTTATTTATGTATTGTATATTCCAACAGACACACTTATCATGCTTTACAAGGCGATGGACAAACTCAGTAAGACTCAGCTTATGGGTTATCTATGGACTGACCAAAACCGGCGATGAGCTAGGCTGACGAATCTTATGGAAGAGCTAGCGTGATGAAGACTATTTTTATTTATAATTATTTCTTTAGACTATTTATGTTGTAATCTTTCTTTTGGGACACTTTTCATTTGCATGTAATTACGTTTTTAGGACTGGCCACCCTAAAAATTGTATAGTTGTAATTTTGTGAACTTTTTAACCCTAAAGGGAGCAAGTATAAATACTTGCTTAAGTAGGGTTTTTGGGGGAGGCCATTTTTCAGATTTAAACATACACTTTATGTGAGAGAACTAGGGTTCTTCCTAGTTCAATTTGTCTTATCAATTTCAATCCCAAGAATTGGAATTGTGGCGAGTGCAACAAAGGGAAATTGTGAGTTATATCAATTTCTTATTGTTATGTTTCTTTTCATCTCTAGTGAGTCATATCTAGGTGATACGAACTACGCCCATCTGTGACGAAACCTTATACCAATACGTTTGGAATTACAACCCAAGATGCCAATTAATCGAAGTGGAACCGCGACCCGTTGCCTATAGATGAGGTAAGAACCTTGGTATACTATGTTGATGCCACAATCGGGATGAAAGACCAATTGATAAGTCAGATTTGAATGCCATGGAAGAGATCCGATAAGTTCAAGAGAAATTCTTTCGAGAACCAAGAGAGGAATACTCTTCAAATTATATTAATTAAAGTGGGAAAATCTTTTCCAACCCTAACAGACGATTAATAGTGTTTACAACTCGTAAAGAAAAAACCCAAAACGACAAAACATAATAAAGTTGCGAAAAATAACAAAATAAAGTAAATCTTCTCGTCAGGTAATGTACGCCAGCGGCGTAGTAGGCGGCGTAGGATGTACACCGAATATACGCCGACGGCGTAGAAGGCGGTGTATTCCCTCTGTAGCTCTCGGCATTAATTTCAATGCTAGTTCAAAGCCGACAGCATTAATCCAGCGTAGAAAATCGGCGTTTTCAAGGCCGGTTGTTTCTCTACCTAAGTAGGTAGCTTTGATCTCCTATGCTTTGATCTCCTTTGCTAAAACCTTGAATAACTTGTACAAATGCATGTTCATTCTCATGGTTGCTCAAATCTTTTCTAGCTTCTTGGATATCCTTTATCAACCCATTAAGTGCTTCTTTGAATCGTTTCGCTTGAGTTCTTATGATCGGTCCAAGTGGCACTTCAAGATGATCCACATTCCACCTTCTAGCTTGGCTCCCATCATGGCTTCCATCATTCCCCTCCTCTTGAAAAGGATTTGTCCTCAAATCATCGCCTACATCAAAAGGACTCAGATCAGTAATGTCAAAAGTAGCAATAACTTGATACTCACCTAGAAATCTAACTTGTAGGCATTATCATTGAAGCGCTCAAGAATTTGAAATGGTCCATCACCTCTAGGAAGTAATTTAGATAAATGATGCACAGGAAACCGCTCTTTGCGCATGTGAACCCAAACCCAATCTCCAGTTTCAAAGACAGCTTGTCAATGACCCTTGTTAGCTCGTTTCACATACTGTTCTATCCTCCGCTCAATGTTGAGCCTTGCCTTCTCATGGAGTTGTTTAACAAACTCCGCTTTCTTCTTACCATCTAGATTGACATACTCAGACATAGGAAGGGGAGATAAATCCAAAGGAGTTAGTGGATTAAAACCATACATAATTTCAAAAGGTGTAAACTTAATAGTAGAATGCATTGTGCGATTATAAGTAAATTTAACATGAGGCAAACAATCCTCCCAACTCTTAATGTTCTTTTTAATGACAGCCCTCAACAAAGTAGATAAAGTTCGATTTACTACCTCAGTTTAACGATTAGTCTGTAGATGACAAGTAGTAGAGAACAATAACTTAGTTCCTAACTTAGCCCACAGGGTCTTCTAGAAGTAGCTCAAGAACTTAGCATCTCGATCCGATACGATTTGTTCTAGGCATACCATGAAATCTCACAACTTCCCTAAAGAACAAATTAGCAATATGGCAAGCATCGTCTGTTTTGTTGCAAGGAATGAAATGTGCCATCTTGGAAAACCTATCCACGACTATAAAAATAGAGTCTCTACCATACCTAGACCTGGGTAATCCTAACACAAAATCCATGGAAATGTCTATCCAAGGCTCATGAGGAATTGGAAGTGGGGTATAAAGTCCATGAGGTTGGACTCCAGATTTTGCTTGCTTACAAGTGACACATCGCTCACAAATCCTCTCAACATCTCGTTTCATGTGAGGCCAATAGAAGTGTTCCTACAAAACCCCTAAGGTTTTAGCTACTCCAAAATGTCCCACTAATCCTCCTCCATGAGACTCCCTCACTAATAACTCTCTTAAAGAACAATTGGGAATACAAAGTTTATTCTCCCTAAACAAGAATCCCTCATGCTTATAAAATTTACCATGACCACTCTTCTCACAATGAACATACTCTTCACAAAAAACTTGGTCAACAGCATACACTTCTTTAATATGCTCAAAACCAAGCAATCTAGAACTAAGAGTAGAGATAAGAGCATACATTCTAGAAAGTACATCAACAACAACATTTTCTTTACCTTGCTTGTGGTGGATGACATAGGGAAATGTTTCGATAAACTCCACCCAACGAGCATGCCTTTTTTCAAGTACTTTAAGGATTCATGATCAGTGTGGATCACAAACTCTTTTGGCCAAAGATAGTGTTGCCAAGTCTCCAAAGCTCGAACCAAAGCATATAACTCCTTGTCATAAGTAAGGTAATTCAAGGTTTCCCACTTAGCTTCTCACTAAAGAATGCAATTGGTCTCCTCTCTTGCATGAGAACTGCTCCAATACCTATTCCAGAAGCATCACACACAGTCTCAAAAGTTTTAGAGAAATCAGGTAAAGCAAGTAGTGGCGCTTGAGTCAGCTTATTTTTAAGTGTCTGAAAGGCCTTCTCTTGTTGCTCTCCCCAACTAAACCCTACCTTCTTCTTGATTACCTCAGTAAGTGGTGCTGCAATGGTGCTGAAATCCTTCACAAACCTCCTATAAAAGCTCACTAGTCTATGGAAACTCCGAACATTACTTACATTAGTTGGATTAGGCCATTCTTGGATCGCACGAATCTTCTCTGCATCAACCTATATTCCCCGTGCACTAACAATAAAACTAAGAAACACAAGTCTGTCTATGCAAAAAGTGCACTTTTTGAGGTTAGCATATAATTGCTCCTTTCGAAGCACTTCCAAAATAGCCCTCAAGTGAATTATATGTTCTTCCAAACTCTTGTTGTAAATGAGGATATCATCAAAATAGACTACCACAAATTTGCCAATAAAAGTCCTCAAAACATGGTTCATAAGTCTCATGAAAGTACTAGGTGCATTAGTTAAACCGAAAGGCATTACTAACCACTCATATAAACCATATTTTGTCTTAAATGCTGTTTTCCATTCATCACCTTCTTTCATTCTAATTTGGTGATATCCACTTTTCAAATCAATTTTGGAGAAGACACTTGATACGAGATCGGTTTGATCGGATTCCTAACAGATACAAACTACGCCAGCGTGTGATGAAACCCAATACCAATACGTTCGGAATTTCGTTACCTAAGATGCCAAACACCCTCAAGTGGAAACCGCGACTCGTTGTCTATAAGCGAGACAAGAACCTTGGTATAATATGAAGACGCCACAATTGGGATGAAAGACCGATTGATAAGTCGGGATGAATGCCACGGAAATAAAATCCGATAAGTTATAGGTTAGTTCTTTAAAGAACCAAGAGAGGAATTCTCTCAAAAGTGTTTTCAAACTTTCAATGTATGTTCTATATTCTAACCCTAGGAGCTTTATGTTAGGGTTTACAATTCGTAACAATAAATCCCAAAACGACATAACTTAGATAAGTTACGTAAAAATCAACAAAACAAACATGTAGGCCGGCGGTGTAGACATGAAGGCCGGCGGCCTTGGAGCCGGCCTTAAGCCGGTGTTGAAATGTACTTCACCAGTGTTGGAAATGTACACGACCGTGTACTTCTGGCCGTATATCTTTCTGTGAAAATCTTGCCAATGTACACGATCGTATACTTCTAGTCATGTATCTTTCTGTAGAAATCTTGACAACATACACGGCCGTGCCTTTGAACCGTGTATACGACCATGTATGAAATGATAGAGTAAATGTGGGCATTAGCAATTAGGCCAATAGCTAAGTGGGTAGCAGACCAAGTCGTCGAAATACAAATGGAAGAACTCTAAATGAACAACTTCGGGACCTTACCACAATTGTTGCTACATTAACAACAAGGATTGATAAGATGACATTGCCACCACCACCTGTGGTAAACCTTTAGGCACCACCTAGAGTAGAAGGAGATTATCATGCTCTTAAGGAAGGTGTTGATGAAATCGCAATCACACAAATTAAAATCCTTTTTACTCCGACTCTTCCTTGCGATCAATTAGGCACGTGCACCTATTGATTACAGTAGTATAGAGTTTAAGCACGGATATCATTCCCTCAGGGATCTACAAGTACTAATACTAACCTCAAACCGACTATCTAACCGCACAATTTCAAGTGAATTGATTTAACCAAATTACCTAAATTAAACTAAATTATCTAATAGAACTGAAATCAATGAATATCAAACAATGAGTTAAATTATCAAATCCAATGTTCCAACGCATACCCTACTCTTACTACTCATCTAATTACTATGCAACTTCAATCCTTAGAAAACTAATTAATGAATACTGATTATCTTTGATCCGCGGGGCATCTAACACTAAGTCAATGTTTCTTCCAAAATCACTAACTCCTAATTCTAACTGTATTAACAAAGATCCCTCTTTTATTAACAACAATCAGAATTGCATGACTATACCACAACCCTCAATTAGATTAAATCATTATATCCAATCTAATACGAAAAACTTATGCTTTCTATCCCTAGATTGCATACAAGCCTTTTCATCCAATGTATGATCTATTCAAATAAGAGATTTTTCAATCAACTTATCAGAAATCAATGTAATCTAATGCTGGCCAAACATAAAATCAACAATATATAATAAACAACATGGATGAAATCAGAGATGCTCAATCGTCATTAATTTTGCAATAAACCCAATGTTACATAGTAATCAGACTTTCGTAAGATCCGGGTATGAAATAATTAGCTACACATGGTTCTCAAGGAATAACAAAACGAAATAATCAAATCCATGTGTGAAACCCTTCTAAAATTAAAGCTCGAAAATTCCTTTGATTGCTGTTGTTCTCCAAAATTCCAGGATGTGTTTTCTGCCTTCCTAAAACTACTTTCTCTCTCTTCAAAGATGACTATTTATACCTAGGGTAGCTTCCTCTCTGGCGTGTAGGAGATATCCTTCAAATATGGACGAAAGATTTAAAATCGATTTGAAGATATCTTTCCTTCGATAGACACACGGTCATACTACACGGGCGCGTAGATAAACCGTGTATCTCTCTAAATCAGTGAACTCTGGTGTGTATATCCCATACGATCATTTGTAGTAGCTGTGTATTCCTCTGTCTTCTTTGTTCTTATACACGGTTGATTACACGGGTGTGTAACTCAACTGTGTGTCCTCCTCAATGTGTTCTGCACGGTTGGGTTACATGGGTGTGTATTCCAACCGTTGTACTGGTCTGTCCTGAAAACTCTTCTTCCACGCTAATATACGGTCGGATACATGGGCGTGTATCCGAACCGT
>JBBMOL010002706.1:0-21829 GCA_037954665.1 Laguncularia racemosa
TTTTCGAGCAGGCCGGGAATCACCAGTTGCCGTGTAAGGGAAGAGGTTACCCTGAGAATTTAAGACCTCGGAGTTTGAAAAATACGATGGGAACGGGTGCCCCAAAATGCCATTCCAGGCTTATGCCCGAAAGATGGCAAGTATGCTCAATACGCCAACTCATGATTCAGACCTCCAAGATACTCACAGGCCGCTTTGGGGTCTGGTACGCCCACCTGGATTCAATATGTCAACACCTAGGAAAAACTGCCAGGGCGTTTAACGACCAGAAGTTCAATATTGAGGCCCGCCCCCTCCGTGATTGATTGGGGAGTCTTCGGAAAAGACATATCGAGCCATTTAAGGAGTTGCTCAACGCTGGAGAGCTCAGGCCGCCAAAGTGCAAATCCCAATCTCTGAGAAGGATTGACATTCATATTTGTCAACACCTTAGACAAGACCTACTTTTCACATTTGGTAGGTGTAAACACCCCATTTTTGCCTAGGATATCAATAATTTTCAATAATAATCAATTTTCAATTTTTTCCTAATTTTTTTCCCAATTTTTCCTTAATTTAGCATAAATAATAAAAATATTCAAAAAAAATGAAAAATAAATAGGAAAACACTTCAATTTTGAAAAAATGATTTTAGAAATAGCAATGATGAATAATAAATAATTTTTACAAATTTTTGAAATTCAAAAGTACAAAAAAAAAAAAAAATTGCATCGTATATGACAATTTGCGATGTAAATAAAATCGGGAAACTGGGCCAGCTCAGCTGGCTCGTGTGTGCGCATGGAACCGTGTGAAGGCTGAAGGTCGCGAGTTCGAATCCCCCCGCAAGGCGCTCGGCAAAAATTTTTCGTTCTTTTCCCCGGAGCGGCCACGTGGCAGCATGTGATTGGCCGAGGGAAGTCACGCGCGTCGCGCTGTTCGTCTTCTTCGCGAGCCCAGCCGGAGGAAAAAAAAATCGACAGAAGTCCGACGAGGGAGAAATCGGCCGTTTTCTTTTTAATCTTCTAGATTAAAGTCAAGATAAGGCCAAATCCATCAGATAAACCAAAGGAACACAAGAGATTAACATCAAATCGCCGGGATAAAATCGAATCTAAAGAAACGGAAAAAATATGGGTTTATCTAAATCGGCTGATTCGAGCTTATCCAGAGGATTCGAGGTGCCTATAAATAGAGGAGAACAGGAGGAAGCCAGAGCACAAAAAAAAACACGAAGAAAAAAGTGAAAAGAAAGAGAGAGAAAGGAGTGAATCGGAGTTACGCCGGAGGAAACTTGAAGCCGAGACCATCGATCGGGTTGGAGCAACCGCTAGGAGGCGATCTGGGAGTAAACCGCCACCACATCGGATTCAGCACCCTCAAGAAGCTAGGATTCGACACTTCACCCGCCGCAACGACCGCCGAAACGTCGTGAACGAGCCAACCCCGCCGCCGTCTCCGACAGATCCGACCCGACTCGCGTAGCGACCCGGATCCAGGTAAGTCGGATTTTCCAGATTTTTTATTATTATTTATTTTATTTATTTTGTTTATTTGATTATTCTGAATTTATTTATTATTATTATTTTGTTAGCCATTTATTTATTTATTTGTTTATATTTTCAATAAATGGGAAAAATTAAAAATTATATTTTCCTAAATTTAATAATGTAGAAAATAGAAAAAAAATAGAGAAGGAAAAATAAAATAAAAATAGTAATAAAAATGTAGAAAAAAAAACAATAAAAATATTCAGAAAATAATAATAAATTTCAAAATAGGATAGAAAGAAAAACTTAGGATGAATTTTCAATAAAAATAAAAATTATAAAAATCATTAAAAAACTCATAAAAATCATAAAAATCACAAAAATCGTAAAGATTCATAAAAAAAAAATTCAAAAAAATTATAAAAAATAAGTTTAGCACTTAGAAAAAACCATTTTTTTTAAATAAACTCAAAATTGATGTTTTCCCTCAAAATCATTTTCAAAAATCAAATTCAAATTTAGGCTTAAAATTTTTTAGAAAAACCCCAAAGACGTTAAGAACTTAAATCAAAAGAGTTTGCAAGAATTAAAATTCACCAACAAATCTAAAGTTTTTTCAGAAAAGCGAACTACGGCTTGTTTGATCCTGAGTAGCAGGTACGTAGGCACCCATTCGGGTCAACCCCTAAAATGTATGAAAAATCATTTTCTCAAAATAATTCCAAAACATAATAAAAAGTAACAGAAACACCATGAAACACATTTCTAAAGATGAACAGTTTTAGGAGATTAGGTGGTAACCGTAAAGGTTTTTTAAAAGGTTAGCCTCCGGACTTTAGAAGCTCTGGTTTCCCTTTTCCTCTTTTCACAAAAACGAGAAGAGGAAAGAACGACGACTAGTGGTCCAAATTAAGACTAATCCGCTCCTTTAGTCTTAATTCAATTTTCCCAACAACAGTTGGGTGGCGACTCAAAAAAATTTAAAAGAAATTCCTAACTCAAGTCGAGGATCTAGATTAGATAGCATAGGGTCTAGTTTAGATCGGATTAGAATGGGAATTCAAAAATTAGACCGACGGGATGGCGACTCCACGGGGACCCCATACCAGCAGCTAGCCACATGAACTCTTCAAATTCTTTATCTTAAAGAAATGTGTTTTTTAATTATTATTCTGTTGCTAACTTTTCAGGGTTTAGTTAGATTTTGTATTTTCTTTATTGTGGGGGTTTCTTGCATACATCCATATGCTTTTGGAGTAGATGCGGTCGAACCCGGACCGTCCTAGCAACCTAAGTCGGGGAGCCATTGTGTAGGTTTCGGGCGAAGTGAGTTGATTCACCGTTCGGGACCGATTAAGGCTACCCCACCCTATGCTTCGATATGGCCTGAGATCCATTTCTTCGAGAATGCGGGAGGCCATAGAGCTCGAACCAGTTAGAACCCACCTACTTGCATACATGACATCGTAAGAAGGGTTGACAATTGGATGACAATTAATGGTTTGTTATTTTTTTCCTTGGAGTTCAGGACTATTTCCCCGTAATGTTTTATAGTTCTTGTTGTAACTAGGCTGTTTCCTATTGTAATAGATGGCTAGCAGTGCAGTCAACCGCCTCCTCCGCAAAGAATTCGGGTGTACAAACCTTTGGACCCAAAATTGGTACTGGACCACAGGTTTACCTTGTATAACCCAGAGGACAAGCCTTTATCTAACAAAAGATCGGCCCCGTCCTCTCACTGACTAAGACAGAGGCGAATTTGCCTATGGTCCGGGCCATGCTCCAGTTAGGGAGATCGAGCCCGCAGCTTTCTTCATCGGACCGCAGGAGTCACCCCTACCCTGGAGGAGTATACCCAGTTGCTACAGGCTCCAGCACTGACTGATCAGATTTACGCGCCAGACCTTGAGGCCGGGCAGCTGGTACGTTCGCAGACTACTGGGCATCCGCAAAACAGCAGTCAAAAAACCTTGGCAGACTGTAACGGGTATTGCATACGCATGGATGATCTAGAAGCCTGGTTTATTGCCCGAGAAGACAATGGGGATAGAAAGGACATCCTGTGTGGGGACCCTCAGACTACAGACAAAGAAGGGTGAAGGCTTTCATCTTGACAGCCTTCGCCACCATACTGTTCCCCACCAGAACTTTCTATATTCACTACCGGGTTGCAGAGCTGGTAACCCAATTCCTGGACGGAAAATCTTACATCCCGGCTCTACTGGCTGAACAGATCCGAAATTGAATTTCCTCAAGAAGAAGGGTCATGGGATCCTACGCTCCAGCATCAACCTTCTGCTGATATGGTTCGTAAGCCACCTCAAATGCTTCGGGCTGAACATGGTCAGGAAAACCTTGGCCCAACAGGTGGATCTGGTGGATTCCTGTATAGAAAAGGTGAAGCTAACCCGACGACATTACCAGCTACAGTTGGGTAGATCTGCTTAGAAGCCTTAGCGCCGAAGATATTCTGTGGACAGCCAGGTGGAGTTGCTGCAATAAAATCATCTTAACCTGCAGTAATTTCCAAGCAGTGCCGTTATCGGGATCAATGGATGTATTGGATATCACCCAAACTCTGGTAGTCCGCCAATTCGGTACGTTCAAGACATAGTTTACCGGCCTTCACTCGAAGCAGTCACCTTTGAGTATCAGGATCCGAACCTGTTGGTAGCCTAGAAATTTGCTAAGCTGGCAAAGGTCAAAGCGCTCTGGGGAGCCAGAATCGAAAGCCCGAATGTGGATCTAGGAGAGCTAGATGGCGAAGTGGGAAAACACCGAGCCACACCAAGAGTTTGTAATCCGCCAGCTATACCAGACAGGGGAAAGAGCGTACCGGGTTCCAGACGTCACTCAACCAAGACCAGATAGGATCGATCCCGAGACAGAAATCTACCTGGAGCAGGTCAAAGCCCGGATGGAAGTGGTACTTCGAAGCCGCAGATTACAAGAAAGACATCTGGAAGGGACGCTTCAAGGAATCCGACCAAAGGAACAAGGCCTTAGAAGCACAATTGGAGAAATCCCAAGCCAAGGTCAAAGAACTAGAAGCTATCATCAGTAGGAAACCTGAGCCCCCACAGCAGAAGACAAAGAAAGCTAGGAAATAGATTATCATTGTAATCTTTCATTTTTATTTGAACTCCAGAATTATTAAGTAAAGTTTGGATAATACATTGTCAATTAGTTGTCAACCCTCTATATCTTTTAGCATTCGCGTGACACATGCATTTCATTCTTGCATTCATCATACTAAAATAAAAAAATAAAATGCGGATCCAGGTATCGAAAATAGCTTCCAAGCAACCGAACTCGCTCAGAAGCCAGTCCTTACACGCTCAAGAGCAAAAATGGCCAACAGTAGTGACAACCGCAATAACACTAACGCTGAAGCTGCCTCAGATTCCAGGATCATATCCCTAGAGCAGACGGTCCAACAGTTGGCTGCCCAGTTCACCCTTGACTGAAAGCATCAGCCTCCTGCGCAACACCCAGCCGACTCAAGAAGAGTATTCAGGGGGCCAGGAAGGGAAAAGCTGTGGAGGGACAGCCTCCGGAATACGAAGAAATCAATTCCCACCTAAACCCAGCTTTCGAGTATGAGCCGAAAGTCAGCCAGGGGCCGACCTTAATGATCTAAAAAGGAGATGGAAGAGAGACAAAAGGAGATGGAGAAGCGACTCTTCCAGCAGCTCAATGACAAAATGAAACTATTGAAGGCCCTGATGGTTTTGAACAGGCCGGAATCACCAATCTACCAGCATGCAGGGAGGAAGCATACCCTGACAAGTTCAAGACCCCAGATTTTGAGAAGTATGATGGGACCGGCTGCCCCAAGATGCATACCAGGCTATATGCCCGGAAGATGAGCAAGTATGCTCAATATGATCAACTCATGCTCCAGACCTTCCAGGGACAGCCTCACAGGCCCTGCATTGGTCTGGTATGCTCACCTTGACTTCAACATCATCCACACCTGGGAAAAGCTAGCCCGGGCCTTTTATGATCAATACAAGTTTAACATAGAAGTTGCTCCATCTGTAATCGATCTGGGGAATCTCCGAAAGAGACATACTGAGCCGTTCAAGGAATATGCTCAACGCTGGAGGGCCCAAGCTGCCAGGGTAGCCACTCCGATATTGAAAAGGAATTGACATCCATATTTGTAAATACCTTGGAAAAAACTTATTTTTTCACATTTAGTCGGCCAGACGTCCTCCAGTTTTGCAGAAGTAGTGGCTGCAGGTTGCAGGATCGAGAATGCCATCACCACCGGCAGGCTCCACTCAATGGAACCTCTAGGATTGCACCAACCCAAAGGCCCTTAGGAGGGAATAGAGTTAAAGAGCCCACAGTCAGTACAGTGCATTCAAGTAAGACAGAAAAACCTGGGGCTCGGTGACTTTCCAGACCCCGAATACCCCAGCCCAGCAACCAACGACGGGTCATGCACAAGCTGCCAGCCCCCAAGGCAGTTCACTCCAATCCCGTACGCTCAGTCAGGTCTTCGCTCGGTTGAGGGCGGACAACTTGATAAGTTTCAAAACTCCCCAACGCCGATACAAGCCCAAGAACTTTGATTCCAACCTCAAGTGTGACTACCACATGGGTCAAGAAGGACACTCCACAGATAGGTGCTGGAGGCTCCGGCACAAAATCCAAGACTTGATTGACACAGGTGTAAACACCCCATTTTTGCCCTAGGAATCAATAATTTTCAATAATAATCAATTTTCAATTTTCCTAATTTTTCCCAATTTTTCCTAATTTTTCCCAATTTTTCCTTAATTTAGCAAAAATAATAAAAATATTCAAAAAAATGAAATAAATAGGAAACACTTCAATTTTGAAAAATGATTTTAGAAATAGCAATAATGAATAATAAACAATTTTTACAAATTTTGAAATTTCAAAAAATACAAAAAAATAAAAAAATTGCATCGCATATGTACAATTTGCGATGTAAATAAAATGGGGGAAATTGGGCCAGCTCAGCTGGCTCGTGTGTGTGCATGGGAACCGTGTTGAAGGCTGAAGGTCGCGAGTTCGAATCCCCCGCAGGCGCTCGCAAAAATTTTTCGTTCTTTTTCCCTGGAGCTGCCACGTGGCAGCATGTGATTGGCCGAGGGGAAGTCACGCGCGTCGCGCGTGATCGTCTTCTTCGCGAGCCCAGCCGGAGAAAAAAAATCCGACAGAAGTCCGACGAAGGCGAAATCGGCCGTTTTCTTTTTAATCTTCTAGATTAAAGTCGAGATAAGGCCAAATTCATCAGATAAACCAAAGGAGCACAAGAGATTAACATCAAATCGCCGGGATAAAATCAAATCTAAAAACGAAAAAATTCGGATTTATCCAAATCGGCCGATTTGAGCTTATCCAAGAGGTTTTCCGGACGCCTATAAATAGAGGAGAACAGGAGGAAGCCAGAGCACGAAAAAACACGAAGAAAAAGTGAGAGAAAGAGAGAGAAAGGAGTGAATCGGAGTACGCCGGAGGAACTTGAAGCCGAGACCATCGATCGGAGTTGGAGCAACCGCTAGGAGGCGATCTGGGAGTAAACCGCCACCACCATCGGATTCAGCACCCTCAAGAAGCTAGGATTCGACACTTCACCCGCCGCAAACGACCGCCGGAACGCCGTGAACGAGCCAACCCCGCCGCCGTGACCGATCCGATCCGACCCGACCCGATTCGACCCGCGCACCGACCCGGATCCAGGTAAGTCGGATCTTTTCGGATTTTTTTTTATTTTATTTAATTAATTTATTTGGTTTATTTATTTATTCCGAATTTGTTATTTATTATTTATTATTTGTTTAGTCATTTATTTATTTGTTTTTGTTTTATTTTCAATAAATAGGAAAAATGTAGAAATTAGATTTTTCTAGAATTAAGAAAAATATAAAAATAATAATAAAATAAATAAAATGTAAAAAAATAATAAAAGAATAAAAAATAAAAAAATAGAATAAAATAATAAAAAGATTAGGAAAAATAATAATAAAACTTTAGATTTCAAAACAGGATAGATAATAACTTAGGATAAAATGTTCTAGCATAAAAATCACAAAAACTTATAAAAAATCACAAAAATCATAAAAATCATAAAAATTAAAAAAAAAATAAAAATTATGAAAATAGAAGAAAAATTAAGTTTTAACACTTAGAAAAATCCTTTTCTTCAAATAAACTCAAAATTGATGTTTTCCTTCAAAATCATATTCAAAACAATCAAATTCAAAGTTTAGGCTTAGAAGTTTTAGAAAAATCCCAAAGACGTTAAGAACTTAAATCAAAAGAGTTTGCAAAATTAAAATTCATCAACAAATCTAAATTTTTTCAGAAAAGCGAACTACGGCTTGTTTGATCTTGAATAGCAGGTACGTAGGCACCCATTCGGGTCAACCCCTAAAATAAAGAAAAAAATCATTTTCTCCAAATAATTCTCAAACATAATAAAAAGTAACAGAAACACAAATGAAACACATTTCTAAAGATAAACAATTTTAGGAGATTAGGTGGTAACCGTAAAGGTTTTAATAGGTTAGCCTCCGGACTTAGAAGCTCTGGTTTTCCCTTTTCCTCTTTTCACAAAAACGAGAAGAGGAAAGAACGACGACTAGTGGTCCAAATTAAGACTAATCCGCTCCTTTAGTCTTAATTCAATTTTCCCAACAACAGTTGGGTGGCGACTCCAAAAATTAAACGAAATTCCTAACTCAAGTCGAGGATCTAGATTAGATGAGCATAGGGTCTAGTTTAGATCGGATTAGGAATGGGAATTCAAAAATTAGACTCGACAGCAGGGATCGTACAATTGGATTTTGTAAACACTCCAGCGCCCAATGTCAACACCAACCCGTTGCCTAATCACAGGCCTACCATCAACATGCTCACATCAGAAGAGTCAGCTCCCAAAGAAGCCGTCAAACAGAATCCGGCTAAGCAACCCGTTTCGGGAGAGACTCCAAAGGTGCACATTAAAAAAAGATGGTTATCTGGGGACCCTACGGTTGGCCCTTTGGGAGAATCACATGGGAAGTTTCAGTACCTGGTGAACTATTCTTACACCCCAACTGAGCAAGGGCCGCCTAGTGGGTGGGGGCCGGAATTCGAGAAGGAAGACAATCTAGCAAAGGAAGAGGGGAAGACTGTCAACATGATTAATTCCCATCGGAAGCCCAAGGTCATACGATGCTATGAGGGACAGTCAGTGGAGGTACAAATCCCAAAAAAAAAAAAAATGTATTCAATGTCCTGTACCAGCAGAGAATTACAAGGCTGCACCGTTCGACTATCGGGCCCTCGAACAAGAGCGACCTCCTATAGTGGGAGGTATCACCCGCTCTGGGAGATTATACGACCCCAAGTATAAGAGCCCGACTGAAGAACCCAATATAGAGAAAACGGAGGAAGAGGGAGAAGGTCTTGCTGCATTTACAAAGATGGTAAAAGCCAGCGAATACAGGATCATGGAGCAATTGAATAAAGTTCCAGCGCAGATATCTCTCATGGGCCTCCTTACTACATCTGAGCCCCATAGGGAAGCACTCTTCAGGGTGCTAAAACAGATTCAAGTCCGGAGGGTATTGCTACAGACAAGATGGGTGACGTGGCAAACTCTATCTTTACCATGGATCAAATATCTTTTTCTCCAGAAGAGCTAGGAGAAGAGGGAGAGACCGACATACCAAGCCACTATTCATAGTGGTCCGGTGCAATGATACTATCGTTTCCCGAGTACTTATTGACAACGGATCATCCCTCAATGTATGCCCATTGGCAACACTTGGCTTATTGGGGGTCGATCCAAGCAACATAAAACCTAGCTCCACAGTGGTCAAAGCTTTCGACGGATCAAAGAGAGACATTGTGGGGGAAGTGAACCTACCAGTGGAAATCGGTCCACAAGTATTTCACATCTCTTTCCAAGTCCTCGATATCCAAGATCTTTCAACTTGCTCCTGGGACGGCCTTGGATACATGCTGCTGGTGCCATTCCCTCTAGTCTCCACCAAAAGGTCAAATTCATCACCAATGGGCAGATAATTACAATACTGGGCGAGCAGGATTACGCCATATACAATGAAACTGCCATACCTTACATCGGAGATGAAGGTTCAGAAAGCCTGGGATTGCAAATTTTCAGTGAAGTGAATATGGTGACCAGCAAGGAGGGTCATCAGTTCAAAGAGGGGCAGTACGGGACCTTCGGACTGGGATATGTTCCTACGGCCATGGAAGAAGTACAAGCAAGGGGCAGAATGAAGGGGAAGTTGATGGACACCCAGATGTGCATTCCCCCTCTCCAACAAACTTTCAGAAGGGCAAATACCATTCAAGAGCTTCAAATAAACAAAGAAGACAACAAAGGGGAATCAATCTCCCGCATGTCCAACCAACGTCCAGCTCTGAACAACTGGTTTTGTTGTCCTACCAATAGTGCTAGGTTAGCTCAAGAGTAGAAAAATCATTAAACAAGTTTTATTGAGACTCTTTATTCAATTTAATCACAGTTTGTTTGCTTTCTCTTATATACGTGCCTTTATTTTCATGTCACTCAGATCTCTTACCATCAAACATCAGGGATATTTCGCGCAGGTAGAATGTAAAAACGCTGATATCGTTTCCAATGCTGCTGGGTCAGTTGTTGAAGACGATATCTTAAACCATGAAATAATACAAGAAAATTGGCTAAGACATGAACAAAGCGGAATCTCGATCGATGAGCCTGTGGAGACAGTAAATCTAGGAAGCGTGGAAAACCCTAAGAGCCTCAAAATTGGGACCAATTTGAGTGCCGAGCAAAAACGAAAGATAACCGAGCTATTAATCGAATATGCAGATGTGTTTGCCTGGTCATATGGTGACATGCCAGGGCTAGACCAGTCAATAGTAGTTCACAGGCTTCCCACAAGAGAGATGTCAAACCTAAAAAACAAAAATTAAGAAGATTTAGGCCTGACATCTTGCTGAAAATCAAAGAAGAAGTCAAGAAACTACTAGAAGTAGGGTTCATCGAAGTGTCCGATTACCCAGAATGGGTGGCAAATATAGTCCCCATCATGAAGAAGAACGGAAAAGTGCGAGTATGCGTGGACTTTCGGGACTTAAACCAAGCCACGCCAAAGGATAACTTCCCCTACCTCATATTGATGTTCTAGTGGATAACACCGCAGGAAACCATCTCTTCTCATTCATGGACGGTTTCTCAGGATACAATCAAATAAAAATGGCCGAGGAAGACAAAACTAAAACAACCTTCATCACGACGTGGGGAACTTTCTGTTACAAAGTCATGCCCTTCGGTTTGAAAAACGCCGGGGCAACATATCAGAGAGCCATGGTCGCCATACTTCACGACATGATGCATCGTGAGGTTGAGGTATATGTCGACGACATGATAGCTAAATCCAAAGAAAGAGAAAGCCATGTAGATATTCTGAGGAAGTTGTTTAATCGACTGAGGAAATTCCAGCTTAAGCTAAACCTAGAAAAATGTACTTTCGGGGTCACAACGGGGAAATTGTTAGGGTTCGTCATCAGCCAGGAAGGCATTAAGATTGACCCTGACAAGGTAAAGTCCATATTAGAGTTGTCTTCCCCACGCTCCGTTAAAGAAGTAAGAAGCTTGCTGGGGAGGTTAAATTATATAGCTCGGTTTATCTCACAATTCACTGATAAATGTCGGCCGCTATTCCGTCTATTAAAGAAGAACGCTGAAATAGAATGGGACAACGAATGTGAAGAAGCGTTCAGGACAATCAAAGACTATCTTATAAAACCCCCGGTCTTGATAGTTCCGAAACAAGGAAAACCTTTATTCTTATACCTCACCATACTCCCCGAATCCATTGGGATGTGTGCTGGGGCAGAAAGATGAGGAGGAAGAGAACGTCCCATATATTATCTGAGCAAGAAGTTCACTGATGGGGAACAGAGGTACTCAGAGGTAGAGAAGACGTGTTGTGCATTAATTTGGGTCATGTGTCGAGTCTAATTTTTGAATTCCCATTCCTAATCCGATCTAAACTAGACCCTATGCTCATCTAATCTAGATCCTCGACTTGAGTTAGGAATTTCGTTTAATTTTTGGAGTCGCCACCCAACTGTTGTTGGGAAAATTGAATTAAGACTAAAGGAGTGGATTAGTCTTAATTTGGACCACTAGTCGTCGTTCTTTCCTCTTCTCGTTTTTGTGAAAAGAGGAAAAGGGAAAACCAGAGCTTCTAAGTCTGGAGGCTAACCTATTAAAACCTTTACGGTTACCACCTAATCTCCTAAAACTGTTCATCTTTAGAAATGTGTTTCATGGTGTTTCTGTTACTTTTTATTATGTTTTGGAATTATTTTGAGAAAATGATTTTTCATACATTTTAGGGGTTGACCCGAATGGGTGCCTACGTACCTGCTATTCAGGATCAAACAAGTCGTAGTTCGCTTTTCTGAAAACTTTTAGATTTGTTGATGAATTTTAATTTTGCAAACTCTTTTGATTTATGTTCTTTAACATTTTTTTGAATTTTTCTAAAAATTTCTAAGCCTAAGCTTTGATTTTAAAATGATTTTTTTTTGGGAAAACATCAATTTTGGATTTATTTGAAGAAAAAGATTTTTCTAGGTGCTAAAACTTAATTTTTCTTCTATTTTCATAATTTTTAAATTTTTATTAATTTTCATGATTTTTATGATTTTTGTGATTTTTTATAAGTTTTTGTGATTTTTATGCTAGAACATTTTATCCTAAGTTATTATCTATCCTATTTTGAAATCTAAAGTTTTATTATTATTTTTCCTAATTTTTTTATTATTTTATTCTTTTTTTTATTTATTTTTTTATTTTATTTTTTTTTACATTTTTCTTAATTCTAGAAAAATATAATTTCTACATTCTTCCTATTTATTGAAAATATAAACAAATAAATAAATAAATGGCTAACAAAATAATAATAATAAATAAATAAATTCAGAATAATCAAATAAACAAAATAAATAATAATAAAAAATCTGGAAAATTCGACTTACCTGGATCCGGGTCACTACGCGGGTCGGGTCGGGTCGGATCGGGTCGGATCGGTCGGAGACGGCGGCGGGGTTGGCTCGTTCACGACGTTCCGGCGGTCGTTTGCGGCGGGTGAAGTGTCAAATCCTAGCTTCTTGAGGGTGCTGAATCCGATGGTGGTGGCGGTTTACTCCCAGATCGCCTCCTAGCGGTTGCTCCAACTCCGATCGATGGTCTCGGCTTCAAGTTCCTCCGGTGTACTCCGATTCACTCCTTTCTCTCTCTTTCTCTCACTTTTTCTTCGTGTTTTTTCGTGCTCTGGCTTCCTCCTGTTCTCCTCTATTTATAGGGCACCTCGCACTCCTCTTGGATAAGCTCGAATCGGCCGATTTAGATAAACCCATATTTTTCCGTTTTTTAGATTCGATTTTATCCCGGCGATTTGATGTTAATCTCTTGTGCTCCTTTGGTTTATCTGATGGATTTGGCCTTATCTCGACTTTAATCTAGAAGATTAAAAAGAAAACGGCCGATTTCGCCTTCGTCGGACTTCTGTCGGATTTTTTCCTCCGGCTGAGCTCACGAAGAAGACGATCACACGCGACGCGCGTGACTTCCCTCGGCCAATCACATGCTACCACGTGGCAGCTCCAGGGAAAAGAACGAAAAATTTTTGCCGAGCGCTTGCGGGGGGATTCGAACTCGCGACCTTCAGCCTTCACACGGTTCCCATGCACACACACGAGCCAGCTGAGCTGGCCCAATTTCCCGATTTTATTTACATCGCAAATTGTCATATGCAATGCAATTTTTTTATTTTTTTGTATTTTTTGAAATTTCAAAAATTTGTAAAAATTATTTATTATTCATCATTGCTATTTCTAAAATCATTTTCAAAATTGAAGTGTTTTCCTATTTATTTTCATTTTTTTGAATATTTTTATTATTTATGCTAAATTAAGGAAAAATTGGGAAAAATTAGGAAAAATTGAAAATTGATTATTATTGAAAATTATTGATTCCTAGGGCAAAATGGGGTGTTTACAGCTGCCCCTCTTTGTAGTAAAGTTTGAAAACTTAACTACAAAGACAAACAAAAGACGCCATTTTTGGCCTCCTAAATTAGGTTTTGGTAGGAAAATGCCCCAAGAGCTGATAATCCTACGATTTGAATATGTTCCAAATGATTCAAGGTAATGTTCCTTCTCCAAAAAGTGCTTTATGAGCTAACTAATTGGCGACAGGACTATCTCAAGCTTTGAGTAGAAATGTATGAGAAAGGATGATAGGAAGCGTCTTATCAGACTTGCAACCTTGGAAAGAAATATGACCGAAAAGTGCCCCGAGAGCTGACTAATCGGGAGGTTTTAGGAAAGTGCCCCTCATGGGCTACTAACCTTTGATAAAATGCCTCGAAAAGTGCCCCCTATGGGCTAACCTTGAGGTAGAAAGTTTTAAGAAAAGGGCCCCCTATGGGCTGCCTAACCTAGAATGGAAATTTGCCTCAAAAAGTGCCCCCTATGGGCTGACCACGAGGACAAGGTTTTTAGGAAAGGGCCCCCTATGGGCTGCCTAACCTTGAATTAGACTTGTCTCAAAAAGTGCCCCCTATGGGCTGACCATGAGAACAAGGTTTTTAGGAAAGGGCCCCCTATGGGCTGCCTAACCTGGAATTGAAGATTTGCCTCAAAAAGTGCCCCTTATGGGCTGACCATGAGGACAAGGTTTTTAGGAAAGGGCCCCCTATGGGCTGCCTAACCTAGAATTGAAATTTGCCTCAAAAGTGCCCCTTATGGGCTGACCATGAGGACAAGGTTTTTAGGAAAGGGCCCCTATGGGCTGCCTAACCTGGAATGGAAAGTTTTAGGAAAGGGCCCCTATGGGCTGCCTACCTAGAATGGAAAGTTTTAGGAAAGGGCCCCCTATAGGTGCCTAACATAGAATGGAAAGTTTTAGGAAAGGGCCCCTTTGGGCTGCCTAACCTTGAATTAGACTTGTCTCAAAAAGTGCCCCCTATGGGCTGACCCTGAGAACAAGGTTTTTAGGAAAGGGCCCCCTATGGGCTGCCAACCTGGAATTAGACTTGTCTCAAAAAGTGCCCCCTATGGGCTGACCCTGAGAACAAGGTTTTTAGGAAAGGGCCCCTATGGGCTGCCTAACCTTGAATTAGACTTGTCTCAAAAGGTGCCCCCTATGGGCTGACCATGAGAACAAGGTTTTTTTTTTTTTTTTTTTTTCGGGGAAAGTGCCCATATTGGCTGACTAACCCTTAGATGATTTTTAGGAAAGTGCTCCAAGAGCTGACTGACCTAATTGAAAATGATGGCTCAAAAGGTGCCCCATGGGGGCTAACCTCGAGAGATCTAGGGGAGTGCCCCTCTTTGAGCTGACTACCCATTAAGGAAGAATATCCTAAGTGGGGAATCTTATTCATTTTTTTTTTTTTCAATAACAATCAAATGCAAGATGACTTAAGACTTCTGAACAAGTGATAACTAAAATTTTTCTGCAAATTTTCAAAAAAATGGTCTTTTGAAACCTAAGGATAATCTGGGAAAAATATTAAAGTGTTCCTTTTTTTTTTTAGTGAGCATTTTCTAACGAGTAAAGAATCTGACAAGGCTCCTACAAATACAAAAAAGGGTAAGCATTCCCTACTGCTCAAATCGTTACATCTTTTGCCTCATTTTTCTTAGAGGTTTTGGTTTAATCCTAGAAACAAAGTGTTGTCTTAGCTTAATCAATCATCTCTTGAGGGGTTTCTTGTAATCAAGACTCATATCTTCTTCTTGGGAACATCAGTACTTAAGGTTAAACATTGCCAATGAGTAAATTCCCTCATTCCATTTAAAAATGGATATCTTGTTTTTAATTGGTTTAATCTAAGAGGACTCCTTACAATCTCTCGGCTTAGATGTCACTTTGACTTCTACTCCAAAAAATTATGGTTTTTTCCTGTAAGTAATACGCTTTAATCCGTTAGGACTTTTTGATACTTTGTAATGCAATTTAGGCTCTTTTGGTTATTGGTTTCAGAAAAGTATGTTAATGGTTTTTTTTTTTTTTTTTGAAAGAATCGTCATTTCAACTTGGGTTTGTAAGTCAAGAAACTTTGAGAAAAAGAACTGGAATAGTACTTGCCCTAGCAATTTTTGCTTAGATAAGTTTTTTTCAATGATTTGAGAAGTCTTCGAAAATGGTAGTATATCTTTGAACTACTTCGTATTTGGCCCTGGTTTTTCAAGTGTTGTTGGGCTTTTTATAGGTTTAGCTACATTTGTAGGCTTTTCTCATTTTTCTTCTTTTCTTTTTTTTTCCTTTTTTTCTTTCTTTTTCATTCGTCATTTTCATTTTTTTTTTCATTCATTCTCTTTTTTTCCATTTTCTTTTTCTTTTCTTTTCTTTTAGGCCCAATGGTGATCATTTCATGTGGTTCATGTGTATTTTCTAAGAATGTGGACTTCTCTTCATCTCAAATAAATTATCTACGGCTAAAATTTTGAATTGTTGCAACTAGGGCAAGCACTATTGATGTCTCTATCTTCCCAAGTATTCCATCGTGGGGTGGTTGTGGTGAGGTTCAATTTTGAAACTCTTGTTTATCAAAGGATGATTGTGTTTAGGGTAGCAAAGATGAATGCCTAACATTATCTTGATTTAACGTATCAAATTCAAGATAGACCTCCTTTAAGGAATGAGTCCAAAACCTCACATTAATAAAACTCAACTCTCAAGTGTTTAAGGGTTAGTGTTTGGGCATGTTTGCCTCTTGTATCTTAAACCTTTTAAACCAAGATACCTTCCATTTTATTAACTTTGCCTATGTTCTCCACTTCTCATGGTGTCCAAGCGATTTTGGTCTTAAGACTCAAGGATTTGGAGTAGTCTTCTTTATACCCTCATTGATAATTGACCATAGCTACTTTGAAAAGTGTTTCTAAAAAATCTGTGTCCGGTTTAGATGACTTTTGATGGAAAGGAAACTTCAAGTGCAGCTTTTAGGATTGGTGTGTGTCGGGACGTTTTACATTTTGAGGCTAAATCAAGATATGAGGAGACCTTTTGAAGTGAATGGGGTTTTAAGTTGGTTATAGAGGTCCTTGGTTTTATGTTTGAGCAAGTGATACGAGCTTTAGGTTAAGCTGACCATTTATAAGCAACTTTTAGGACCTTGAAAAGATCTCTTATTGTTAGTAACTCTTCAAATTTTCTTTCTTTCTTTTATTTTTATTGGTTGTTCTTATTTTTTTAGTAAATATGTAAACAAGATGCTCATTACGGAATATAAATATGTAAACAAAATGCTCACACAGATGCTCACATGATGCTAAAAGTATAAGGGCTGACAACTGATTGACAATGTAATATTGAAACTTCACTTTTATTAATATTGAAAATTTGGAGTTCGATAAAGATTACAAATAATGATCTATTTCCTAGCTCTTTTAGTCTTATGTTGTGGAGCGCTTAGTCTCCCCATTGATGACGGCTTCTAGTTTCTTGGACTTTGGCTTGGCACTTCTCCAATTGTGCTTCTAAAGGCTTTGTTTTTGGTCAGATTCTTGAAGCGGTCCCTTCCAGATGTCTTTCTTATAATCTGCAGCTTCGAAGTATACTTCCATCCGGGCCTTGACCTGCTCCAGGTAGATTTCTGTTTCTGGATTGATCGATCTGGTTTGGCTGGGTGACGTTGGAACCCGATATGCTCTTTCCCCTGTCGGTATAGCTGGCGGATTACAAACTCTCTGGTGGCTCGGTGTTTTCCCACTTCGCCATCTAGCTCTCCTAGGTCCACATTCGGGCTTTGATTCTGGCTCCCCAGAGCGCTTTGACCTCTGCCAGCTTAGCAAATTTCTCGGCTACCAACAGATTCGGATCCTGATACTCAAGGTGACGCTTTCGAGTGAAGGCCGGTAAACTATGTCTTGAACGGTACCCGAATTGGCGGACTACGGAGTTGGGGTGATATCGATGCATCCGTTGATCCCAATTAATGGCACTGCTTGAAAATTACTGAGGTTTAAGATGATTTTAATTGCAGCAACTCCACCTGGCTGTCCATAGAATATCTTCGGCGCTAAGGCTTCTAAGTAGATCCACCCAACTGTGGCTGGTAATGTCATCGGGTAGCTTTACCTTTTCTATGCATGAATCCACCATATCCACCTGTTGAGCTAAGGTTTTCCTGACCATGATCAGCCGAAGCACTTGAGGTGGCTCATATTAGCAGAAGGTTGATGCTGGGAGCGGAGGATCCCATGGCCTTTCTTCTTAAGGAAAATTTAAGTTCTGGATCTGTTCTGCCATTAGAGCGGATGTAAGATCTCCCTTTCAGAATTGGGTCACTAGCTCCGCAACCCGGGGTAGTGGATAATAGAAAGTTCCAGTGGGGGAACAGTATGGTGGCGAAGGCTGTCAAGATGAAAGCCTTCACCCCTTCTTTGTCTGTAAGTCTGAGGGTCCCCACCACAGGATGTCCTTTCTATCCCCATTGTCTTCTCGGGCAATAAACCAGGCTTCTGATCATCCATGCGTATGCCAATACCCGTTTACAGTCTGCCAAGGCTTTATTGACATGCTGTTCTTCGGATGCCTGTAATCTGCTGAAGGTACCGGTGGGCCCGGCCTCTAGGTCTGGAATGTAGATTTGATCGGTTAGTGCCGGTGCCTAAGCAGTTGAGTGTATTCCTCTAGGGTAGGGTAATCTCATGTGGCCCAATAAAGAAGGCGGTGGCTCAATCTCCCACAATGGACCATGGGCCCGGACCATAGGTAAATTCGCCTCTGTCTTAGTCAGTGAGAGGATGGGGCCGGTCTTTTGCTGGATGAAGGCCTGCTCCTCTGGGTTGTACAAGGTGAACCAGTGGTCCAGTACCAATTTTGGGTCCAAAGGTTTGTACACCCGAATCTCTTTGCGGAGGAGGCGGTTGACTACACTGCTAGACATCTATTACAATAGGAAACAACCTAGTTACAACAAGAACTATGAAAACATTACAGGGAAATAGTCCTGAACTCCAAGGACAAAATAACAAACCATTACATTGTCATCCAATTGTCAACCCTTCTTACGATGTCATGTATGCAAGTAGGTGGGTTTCTAACTGGTTCCCGAGCTCTATGGCCTCCCGCAATTCTCGAAGAAATGGATCTCAGGCCATATCGAAGCATAGGGGGGGGTAGCCTAATTCGGTCCCGAACGGTGAATCAACTCACTTCGCCCAAACCTACACAATGGCTCCCCGACTTAGGTTGCTAGGACGGTCCGGGTTCGACGCATCTACTCACACAAGCATATGGATGTATGCAAAAACCCCCACAATAAAGAAAATACAAAATCTAACTAAACCCTGAAAAGTTAGCAACAGAATAATAATTAAAAAACACATTTCTTTAAGATAAAGATTTGAAGAGATTATGTGGCTAGCCGCTGGTATGGGGTCCTCGTGGAGTCCCATCCTGTCGAGTCTAATTTTGAATTCCATTCCTAATCCGATCTAAACTAGACCCTATGTCATCTAATCTAGATCCTCGAACTTGAGTTAGGAATTTCGTTTAATTTTTTGAGTCGCCACCCAACTGTTTTGGGAAAAATTGAATTAAGACTAAAGGAGCGGATTAGTCTAATTTGGACCACTAGTCGTCGTTCTTTCCTCTTCTGTTTTTTGTGAAAAAGAGGAAAAGGGGGAAAACCAGAGCTTCTAAGTCCGGAGGCTAACCTATTAAAACCTTTACGGTTACCACCTATCTCCTAAATGTTCATCTTTAGAAATGTGTTTCATGTGTTTTCTGTTACTTTTTATTATGTTTTGGAATTATTTGAGAAAAAGATTTTTCATACATTTTAGGGGTTGACCGAATGGGTGCCTACGTACCTGCTATTCAGGATCAAACAAGCCGTAGTTCGCTTTTCGAAAAAACTTTTAGATTTGTGATGAATTTTAATTTTGCAAACTCTTTTGATTTATGTTCTTTAACATTTTTTTGAATTTTTCTAAAAATTTCTAAAGCCTAAGCTTTGTTTTAAAATGATTTTTTTTTGGGAAAACATCAATTTTGGATTTATTTGAAGAAAAAAGATTTTTCTAGGTGCTAAAACTTAATTTTTCTTCTATTTTCATAATTTTTAAATTTTTATTAATTTTCATGATTTTTATGATTTTGTGATTTTTTATAAAGTTTTTGTGATTTTTAGCTAAACATTTTATCCTAAGTTATTATCTATCCTATTTGAAATCTAAAGTTTTATTATTATTTTTCCTAATTTTTTTATTTTTTATTCTATTTATTTATTTATTTGTTTTTTATTATTATTTTTTATTTTTATTTTTTTTTTACATTTTTCTTAATTCTAAGAAAAATCTAATTTCTACATTCTTCCTATTTATTGAAAATATAAACAAATAAATAAATAAATGGCTAACAAAATAATAATAATAATAAAATAAATTCAGAATAATCAAATAAAACAAATAAATAATAATAAAAAATCTTGGAAATTCGACTACCTGGAATCCGGGTCACTACGCGGGTCGGGTCGGGTCGGATCGGTCGGAGACGGCGGCGAGGTTGGCTCGTTCACGACGTTCCGGCGGTCGTTGCGGCGGGGTGAAGTGTCAAATCCTAGCTTCTTGAGGGTGCTGATCCGATGGTTGGGGCGGTTTAACTCCCAGATCGCCTCCTAGCGGTTGCTCCAACTCGATCGATGGTCTCGGCTCAAGTTCCTCCGGCGTACTCCGATTCACTCCTTTCTTCTCCTTTTCTCTCACCTTTTTCTTCGTTTTTTTTTTCGTGCTCTGGCTTCCTCCTGTTCTCCTCTATTTATAGGCACCTCGCACTCCTCTTGGATAAGCTCGAATCGGTCGATTTAGATAAACCCATTTTTTTTCGTTTCTTAGATTCGATTTTATCCCGGCGATTTGATGTTAATCTCCTGTGCTCCTTTGGTTTATCTGATGGATTTGGCCTTATTTCGACTTTAATCTAGAAATTAAAAAAGAAAACGGCCGATTTCGCCTTCGCGGATTCTGTCGGATTTTTTCCTCCGGCTGAGCTCGCGAAGAAGACGATACACGCGACGCGCGTGACTTCCCTCGGCCAATACATGCTGCCACGGGCAGCTCCAGGGAAAAGAACAAAAAATTTTTTTGCCGAGCGCTTGCGGGGGGATTCGAACTCCACCTTCGCCTTCACAGGTTCCCAAGCGCAAACACGAGCCGCTGAGCGGCCCAATTTCCCGATTTTATTTACATCGAAATTGTACATATGCAATGCAATTTTTTTTATTTTTTTGTATTTTTTGAAATTTCAAAAATTTGTAAAAATTATTTATTATTCTCATGCTATTTCTAAAATCATTTTTCAAAATTCAAGGTTTTCCTATTTATTTTATTTTTTTGAATATTTTTATTATTTTGCTAAATTAAGGAAAAATTGGGAAAATTAGGAAAAAATTAAAATTGATTAATTGAAAATTATTGATTCCTGGAAAAATGGGGGTTTACATCATGCTCGGCAAGGCAATATCCCTTTATTACCATATTGAGCTTTTGACAAGACTGATCCTTTGAAATACCTGGCAGAGAACCACGTGATGGGGAATCTCCAAAGGCAAAATCTTCTTCCGAGTTCACATCACATATCGCATCAAACTGGATAAAGGGGCAACCTGGCCGATCAGTTGGCCGAACACCTGTCGAGACGGGTACCAAGAAATCGGTCCAATTCCGGACGGAAACATATCAACAGTAGAAGACATACCAGTAGAAGACTCTGGGAAGAGCAGAATGCTGGGGGAAGTTGTTTTTCGACGGAGTGCCAACTTTCGGTTGTGGATTGGGGGGTATTGAATCCCAGACGGATCAATTCCCTGCAGCGACAAGACTTCATTTCCCTATCCAATAATACGCGGAATATGAAGCGTGTTTCTTGGCCTCAAGAGGCCTGCCAAAGGAATCCCGAATTAGAGGGTTACGGGGACGCGCTCATCTACTACAAAAAAGGGGGAATACAAAACCAAGATCCCAAACGGTACCATACCATCAACACCTAACAAACGCTAATCGAGGATTTAAGGCAATCACCTTCACATTCCCGAGAATCAGAATATTCGCAATGCCTTGGCCCACATTAGCGTCCATGGTTCAAAAACAGGGGGAGCGAAGTTCACCCGATGAAAATAGGACAATGGAAGTCGGCCCGCTTATTGTTTGACGGTTGAAAAGATACAAGATGATAAGCCCTGATCACGACCAAGACTTTTCTCCAAGAAGGTAAATCCCTGAAAATGGCTAGCAAGAATGCCAAAGAAAAGTCAGAAGGTTGGCAAGCCATTTTTTATTAGGGGTTTACTCTACAA
>JBBMOL010002707.1:0-21823 GCA_037954665.1 Laguncularia racemosa
TTTTTCAATTCCTATAGATATTTAGAAAATTCAAATTATAATAGTAGGATTAGCCATAAACTTAGGGAAATTAACAACCTATAAACCCTATGAGTATCATATGAAAAACTAAAATTAAATTTGGAATGATACAAAGAACTAAAGACATAGAAAATTGATGATAAGAATGTAAATATTATCCTAATTGGATATAAGATTAGGAACTTATAAATCATAGAAAAAATTTAAAACAATTATCAAAATTTTAATAAGATTTTCATTATAAAAGGATTAGTTTGAATTTTGTAATCATGACAAATAAAATTGTGATGGATAATAAGATCATGGATTAAACTATATAATAAAAAATGGAATTACTAGAGATATATGTGAACAAGAATAACTCAAAAACCCTTTTTCAACCAATTTAAACCGACTATATTAAAAGTTAGTTGACCACCTTGCTTATCGATTGACTAAATTGGCTTTCATTTTACCCCATTTAACCATAAACAATGTAAATTGTTGCATTCCAAATTTTAGTAAATCTAAATTAATTAGAAGACCCCTTAAATCTTCTAATAATCAAAACAGTGAATTAAAAAAAATTAAGTGTAAATTTATTGAAATTAACTAAATTCGTTGATTAAATTACATGATATCTTAAAGATGAAAAGAATGAGTGAAGGTTACAGAAAGAAAGGGTAAGTAACTATTTGTCTATTTGTTGATTATGTGTGGTCAGCTTAGCTAATGGACATAACGGATATTTGACCATTAAAGTGTTTTAAGTGTTGCATTGATACAAAATCTAAAGTGCAAAGGCTAAAGAAAATTGGTTGGATAAATTGCTGAACTACTCCTAATAACAATTGTATGGACTCCTTGTTTTTTCAAAGTCGGCACTTAGCATCCATAAAACAAGTATGAGTCCCATTTTTTCTTTGCTAACAAAATTGCTACAAGTAAAATGAGTTGATATTGATGATTATTAGGCGATTTAATCATATATTTAATTAATTAAATTAACTTAGATTAAAAAAATTATATAACTAAAAATGCAAAAAAGAAAGAAAGAAAAATTAGAAAATCACAAAAAGAAAAAAGAAAATAGATGGGTGGTCAATAGTGATTTAAACAACTTTTCCCTTTTTTGTTTTTTTTTTTTAATTTCTACCTTTTTATATATTTTTATCATTTCCTTTTTGTTTCTAATTTAGTCTTTCTGTTTTTTTAGTTTTTTTTTAATTTTAGTTAATTCAATTTAATTTAATATATAAATAAATTGCCTACTAATCATCCATTTCTACTCATTTTACACAAGACAATCTGGTCAGCAAAGTAATGGAGCCTATGTTGTTTCAAGGGTGGTAAGTGCTAACTTTTGAAAAACTAGGGGTTCTCACAATTTTGAAAGTTTTCAAAGGTGATTCACGCAATTTACCCAAATTGCTTTAATTATTTTTGGAAGTGATGAACCTATTATTTTAAAAGAACTCTAGGATTTTGCACCACATTTTCAAAAAGACTATAGGAATGACATTCTTCTTATTTTTAAAGGACTCTAAGTAACTATAAACCTACATTTTCCTAAAGGACTTCAAAGATCACATGATCTATCTTTCAAGGAGGAGGTTTCCAATCCACTTTTTTAGAAACGATAACAGGGAGATATGGATCTACATTTTTAAAATGACTTTGATTTTGTATTTTCTTGTAGATAATAAATGAGATTAAGTAAACTATATTTGATGGTTTGATATTGGCTTATGCACAATTAAGTCATGTGCATTTTATTATATGATTGTGTTTGTGTGCCAATTAGTTTACTTGTTAAGCTTTAGCTAATTCCTTGCAATCCTTGTCTTTTCAGTGAATCAATGGAATTTGATAAAGAGATTAGACGATGTTAGATCCAAGCCTTACATGCCTTTACTAGTAATAAGGACTCACAATGGACTAGGCATTTCTCTTGGATACGAGGTCTAGCAAGTATGCTATTCAAGCTTTATCACCATAGTTCATATAAAGTGAGCAATTTAAGAATTTAACCAACTATTTTTTTTTAAGATTCAATGCACTATAGGATTCAATATATCATTAAGCTTAAAAAAGACACTTGTAAGACAGGGAACAATAGAGCATCGATTGAGATATAGTAGTAGTTGATCTTTTGCCTCATAAAGCTAGCAAAGTTGTGACAATAGTGAGTTTTGCTACTGCAAAAATGTGCTAGCAATTGAGATACATGCCTTATGATGTTTCTTATCTTCAAATCCAACTTGAACAATTTCATTTCCTATGTATGTAACCTTTTTGCAATTTGACAAATTTATTATGATCAAATCATGAATTTTAAAAAATAATAATAATAATAACATGTGTATCACTTGATTAATTGAAACCAAACTGTACTATGTTGAACAATTTATGAAATCAAAATATTGTGGTAAAATTCCAATGATGTGTGCTTATTGTCACACTTTTAATTCATAAACATATTGCACAAAATATTTGAAAGTGCTATAGTATTATAGAGGTAGTAAATTAGTTTTTGAAATCCATTTGAATAAAATATGATTTTTGATGTTCATTTAATATTTTCAAGATTCTAAAAATTAACTTACCGATTAACTTAAGAAAAATCTTTTAACCACAATAATAGATAAAGTAACATCATTATGCCAATAAAAAGATATGTGAGAGAGAATCGAGTTCAAGATTTTACAAGTGACTTCTTATGAGCTAATCCTTTCTTTTAGCCTTACCGACTCTAATAATTGGGAATCTACTATCTTTGAAAATGTTTTCACATATTTGGTGTACTTATTTTACACTAATTTCACAAAATTGTGTAGAAACTATTGAAGTGCCTAAGAAAATAAAACCAAAAGAGAGGCAAATGTGTGTTTTATATTCAATGTTATAAATTAAAAACTTTACGGGGGTGAAACTTTCTATTCCTCATCTGAAAAAAATGTATATAGAAATTGAAATAATTGTTTATCTATTTTTTTTTCTTTTTTTTTTCATTTATGGTATATTTTCTATTTCTTGCCCATAGATTTGGAAATGTTTCAAGTAAGTGACAAGGCTCCAAAGAGTTTAGGCCCAAGCAAGGGGTACAATGTTGATAAGATTCCTGAGGTAATATGATTCATTTAAAGATTTTATGTACTTAGAACATAGAATATTAAGTTCTTTCTTCTATCTTATTTGTGTTTGGTTTAGAAAAAATACGAACCTAAAATAGATGAAATAAGCAACCGAGAAAGGGCTTACTAGTGGATACGAAAAATTCTTAAATAAATCAAGTGATTTTATGGACCATGTATTTTTAACCTTCATATATGCGAGACCCATATAAAATGGTGCTCATGTGTGATCCTTTGCTAGTGTAGGGTAAGGGAGGGGTAGAGCACTCGATGCCTCAAGCTACTCACTATAAATAAGAAAGTGACTTAACAAGATAAGCTATTTCAAGCATACATCCATAACTTAGTTTTCTAGTACAGACTATTTCGGGCTCCATTCTTGAATAATGTTTGTAAAAAGGACAAAAGAACTAGAAAGTATCTCAAAATTGTCAGCATTACTTATCCTGAAAGTATAATTTTGTATATTTCGTACACACTTGGTGCCATCATGTAGGTACTTTTTCTTTTTCTTTTTTTTTAATTGGCAGCATTTTCAGGTATAGTTAAAGTTTCAGCACAATGGAACTAGAACTGTGGAAAATGGTTTGATTTTAATATTATTAACGATAATACATTGCTTGTATAGATTACTTGTTACCGTAATTGCTTTCGTCCTCATACTGGTTTCGTAGTTCTGAATTCTTATGGTTATTTTATCTTTTTATGTGCTTGAGTGAAATTTATGATGACCATGGTGCTTTGATTCGTGTTCTGATCCACGTAGATGTCGACTTAAATTTCAAGGTGTGTCAACGGTAGTTTTGTCTACAATAAGCGAAAGGTATGGTATATGCTCAGGTTCAGATGTTCAATTCTCCGGAAGCCAAGAAACTGTGCTTTCCATTTTTTATTTTTTAGAGCAAGTCACTCATGTATTGATGTAGTCCATTTATTTCCTTTAGATCTAAAAAGTTTTGTACGAGTGTTTTGATTTTGTATTAGCATCATTAATAAATCATACATTAGTAAATTAGAAACAAATAGACGGATGTACAAAATTGTGCCCATAAAACAAGTAAATTTAATCAAATTGGAAACAAGCAATCCAATTGGCCTCTCATACGTGTATAATCTTTTGTTGATCATTTTTTTTTTCCTTCAATTTCTTTGTAATTGCATTTACAACTATCGGATCGGTGCAGGAAATACGTGCTAGAAGCTGATTCATCGATTTTACTGGTCATGCCATAGTGCTTCACATAAGTACTTGGATCAACCAAACATGGGTTTTGTGAAGAGAATGATGGTGCAACATAGAAATTCCTAATCCTCCATTATAATAGAACTATGATTAGGATTTTGCTTTGCGAAATCTTTTCTATAATGACAATCCTAATATTCACTAACATTGGCTTGTTTGCTTTCGTAGCTTTATGGAGTCTAGCGCATTTTGAAGGAGGTTCCCCATATACTTAACCTCTCTATGGAATTGCAGGCCTTTGCACGTCTTGAGTGCTGTTTATGGTGGTACATACATGCTTAACAAGCCACAATGTAAGGTGCGTTTATGTTGTATCTTTGATCTCTAGCTTGAAGATCTTGAGTCAGAATCGATTTGTACGAGTCTTTTATTGGCAGGTAGAGTTTGACGCAAACGGAAAAGTTATTGGTGTAAGTTCAAAAGGAGAAACTGCAAAATGCAAAAAAGTTGTGTGTGATCCATCCTATTTGAATCCCAATGCATAATATTTAAAAGTCACTGTAGAAAAAAAAGTACATGACATTGGAGAGCTAGAACTATAGTCATTTCAAGATTTCATCTCAATTAATAGGAGCCACATCTCTCCATCAACACCAAATATATATATATTATATATATATATATATATATATATATTTAAAAGAACCCTAATTTCATTGTTTTGGCCTACTTAGTTATCAGTGCCACCAAATATATGGAGCAAGCCACACAATAACCAAGCTATATGATATCAAAACCTCCTCATCAATAGATTGGACATGGCAAGCTTAAATCAAAACCTATCATCCACCGCTCAGTTTTGACTCAGCACTCCATAACAGGACATATCTGTATATCGTATTGTGTAGAATTAAATGCCGGAGGGATGGAAGTCTACAGTACATTAGAGATAAATTTGTGTTATTTTTCAATATCAAGATATAATAAAAATTTTGTTTATGCAAATAAATTTATGTACTAACCCCAATTTTAGAGATGTGTCGAAGCTCTTTTCCCCTTGACCAGAAGGACTTGTAGAGTTATGGATGTTGGTGATGATCCAGATAATTTTCTTTATTCTTCGAACACACCAACCTGCACAAAAAAAAAGAAAAAGAAAAAGGAAAAGGAAAAGAAATTTAATTTTATATCAAAATTATACTTTTATCCGATATATATAATTGTTTATTTTGTATCCAAGGCCACCCAAATTGATGACCCCATCAGCATATCAGACTGCTTTATATAATATGATAGATATGCAGCTAGTAATATCAAACCCCTCTGGATCCGTCTCTCATCACTAATTACATAAAAAGATTCTATTTTCAGAAGATTTTACACTGATATATGTAAAACTTATATGTAATTCTCATTTTGTGCCACTGGATACTCATTTTCCAACCGTTATTATTTGTCTGGTATTCTCTTTCTCCTGTTCTCCTTTCTTCCGTAAGCTCTGCTCCCTGCATGGTAATTTTACGGGAGTATATGACAAGCTGACGGTGAAAAAAGGCTATACATAGTAATACTGTAATAATCAGTACTAAAGTAACTTTAGGGCATATAACCTTCCCCTTTACGGCACTGATTTCTTTTGCTATTCTTTCAACCTGCAATTGATAAATAGAGGCAAAGAAAACCTTTACATAAGCATTTTTTCGTGCAGGCTAATTGCATCGATTTGTACTAGTTAAATGATCACAGGAAGAAACTTCATATCTCTTTAAGTGCTATTGTTCTTTCCCCTTCTCTGTTTCCCCAGAAATGAATAATCAATTTAGGGAATAAATAGTTTTTCCTAGGCTTATTAACTGGGGCCAGGGACATTCATAAATGGAACCCGGATTGTTATCCAGAACTAAGGGAAGAAATTAACCTAAGCAATTTTACGGAGCCAAAATCCTGTTTTAAGAATTTCGGTCCTAAAGCCAAGACATGTACGGTCATTTTAAGAATTTCAGACCTTGAAGGTCTTCTTTTAGTTGTCTGTAAATAGTGGGATCATCATGTCTCATATGTGCAATTACTATACTAGGCTTGCTTTAAATAGTGGTAGGTTAGCATTAAGGCTGTGATTGCATACATACCTTAGTTCTTGGTTCTTCTCTGCCAATTGCTTGCTCGACGTGGCATGTCTAGCCGTCTCAATCTAATACGAATGGAAAAACCTGAAGCTATCAGTCTTGCTTCAAATAAATATATACGAACATCAAATGACAATCGGATCACACATAATCTTTTCAAGGTGAGATACTTTACATAATATGAAGAGAGGAAAACCCAGCATGCTCCAATTTAGAGGGAGAAAGTGATCATTCCATTAGACTACGAGAGTCTTAACAATCCAATAATATATTAAAACTAATGAGCCTGGCTAGAGGCAATAATTTTTAAATGAGAAACTGCAAGTCATGTATCCTGCTCGAATCTTTTAGCAGTATTAATCCATTTGTCATTAAGGTCACATATATTTTTTTTTCAATTGTTGTATTTCTATCAAAATTATTGATCACGATTTCATCGAGCATATATTACTTGATTATGCTTTGATTATTTTTGTAAACTAATCATTATTTACCTTGAGAATAAGTAGTCCATTCCTTGATGTTAGTTTATGCAGAAGTCATATTAGTGACTGAATGTGACTGGAACACTATAGTGGTCAAATTTTTATAAGATACGAAATTATTAAAGTCAAGGTAAAATATTTCATCGAGGAAGTATACAATATGGAAATAATTGAAACGACATGTGATGGGGATCAGCTAGCATCAAGAATTCAAGAGTCAAAGTCCAATGACCCGTTACATGGTATTGGAGGTCCAATGACAAGAGCCAGAGCTAAGCGGATGAAAGAAGCTTTGCAAGGATTAGTGATGGAGCTGCAAGAGAAGGAACCGGAAGGAAAGAAGGAATCAACAGGATCATACACGGCGTGTATCCGACGTGTATACTTACACGGCCTAACAGCACGGCCAGCGGCACAACCGTGTGTCCCAGTCGAAATTTCACAGAAGAATACACGGCCAAAAGGCACGATCGTGTATGAAACCGTGTACTGTGCTCATCATATACACAGACACATACACGGCCTAGAGGCACAGCCGTGTATGAGACTGTGTACTTTGTTCGTCGCATGCCCAGCATCATACACAGCTTGGAGACACGGCCGTGTATGGAGGCCGTGTACTACGGTGTATTTTATTATTTCTTAGTATAAATACCCTCTTGTCAGATACGCTAGGGATTATTACGGATATTTCATTGTTGAATACACATTTTGAGAGATCTCTCTCTTTTGTTCTTTGCGAAAGAAAACTCCTTTCGATTTCTTCGATCTTTCGATTAAACGCTTGGGGAAGTCATCTTGATAACTTAGGTTTTCAATCAGCAAGTGTGGGTGGGTCTAGTTCCATTCATCACTTGTTCAAGACGATACTTGGGAATCGATTTCAAATCACGATCGACGGGTTCTAGGTTTAATATACCTAGGGTTCGCATCATTTGGTATCAGAGCCACGGCTTCTTGATTCAAGTAATTCTATCATTTTCGATTAATTATCGTTGTCTTCTTTAAAAAAAAAAAAATTGTTTTATTTGTGTAGGAATTCAAGTCGTTCGATTTTTTGTTATTTTGTTCGTATCTGTCTGGAAATTCGTCAATTGATTTTATCCGCAAGAATTTCCATTAGTCGACGCAAAGAATCTAAATTCTCTTGTCTTACAAATTCATTAAGGAATTGCTATTGTTCTGTTGTTGTTTCTCGTCCGTTATCCGGGGGGGGGGGGGGAATTCTACGGCCATTAAAGTCGTCGATTCCCTGAGCAAGGCAAATTCATTGCCTTTTCCACTGCGGCCACTGCAAGTCGCAGACAAATTAGATTAGGTTCAAAAAAAAAAAAAAAAAAAAAGAACATTTCAGTAATCTAGTATCTATATTTTTTCGTTCATTCGAATTGTATTCATTGTATCCCTATTGGAGTCCTTGTCCGTGTTTCTCTTAATTAGCTGTTGAATTGGAACCGTTTGTTTAAAAAGTTGAGTTGCCTTAGTGGTTTATGTTAAATAAATTTTGATTGAGTTCTGATCAAAGAGCCTATAAGAGCGAGTTGTGAGGATCATCTATTTATTGAACGAAACACAAGTGAATCTATATCTGTGAGTGTAAACAGGTGAGGGAGTGAATTTGTTGAGGTTTATATTTTTTTTGTGTTATTTCTAACCCTTTTGTTGCAGCAATATGTCTGATCAAATCCTATTAATGGAGAGAAGGGAGGCGTAGATAAGAATTGATGTTTGGGGCATTATTCGGTGAGATGAGAAAAATGCTGAGTGCTGAAATGGAGCAAGCCCATGAGAAGTTGGATAAGATGGAGCAGAGTGGGGAACTGTCAGGTAGTAATGTTGTGGGGAGAAGAACCAATAGGCATTCAAGAGGGGGAGTGAGTATAGAAGAGAAGGAGGATACTGATTCAGGGGAATATGGTTTCATGAGGGAGAGAAGAGATACCCAACGGCGAGATGGTAATTTGGGTAGTATTAAGATGAAGATACCTTCCTTTCAAGGGAAGAATGATCCAGAGTTGTATTTGGAGTGGGAGAGAAAAGTGGACCATGTATTTTGATTGCCATAATTACAGTGAGGAGAAGAAGATAAAAGTTAGCTGCAATTGAATTTTTTTTATTATGCCAGTGTATGGTGGATCAGCTGGTGCGTAATAGGAGAAGGTATGGTGAGGGGCCCTGTTAGCACTTGGAATGAGATGAAAACAATTATGCGGAAGAGGTTTATCCCTAGTCATTATTATAGGGATTTGCATAGGAAATTACAGGGAGTTAACACAAGGATCCGAAAGTGTAGAGGATTATTATAAAGAGATGGAGATAGCTCCCGTTTAGTGGGGAATTGCTTTGTTTAGGCAAGTTTTCCCTTTGTACTCAGCCTTTAAAGGATGAGGGGGGAAGGGGTTTAGCGTGGCATATTTTTCACACCCGGGGGGTCATGTGCCCGAAGAAGGTAGCAGCCTGATCATTTATTTGTAGTAGCTGTACTAAAAGTTGGGTTTGTACCTTATTGGGGCCCCATAAGTTGAGGGTTGAAAACTTCGAAGCATCAGAAACCATACCCGGGTTTCAGTGGTTGAATGAGTGTGGGGAAGTTTAAGGGGGACCCGGCGGTTTTTATTTCCTTTTCTTTTTTTGGGGGTTATCTTTATGGGTGATGTGTGATGTAGGTTCCCAAGCAGGCTAGTCACATATTTTTTGGGGAGACCATGCAGTTTTTGAACGGGGGGTAACGTATGATGGGTACAAGAACCCTTTCTCTTTTGTTTTAAAAAGAGAAATGTGGTTCAAAATCCCAAAAAACCAGGGAGGCTTGTGAGGATCAAATGAGGGGTAGCAAAAGAGTTTAGAGAGGAAAAAACCCTTTAGGGGCAAAAAAAAAAGAGTGAAAAAGAAAGAAAGAGTGAGAGGCAAAACACATGTGAGCCCAAAAGAGTGAAAAGTTAACACATGAGTGGCTTTGCAAGGATTAGTGATGGAGCTGCAAGAGAAGGAACCGGAAGGAATGAAAGAATCAACAGGATCATACACGGCCGTGTATCACGACCGTGTTATACTTACACGGCCTAACAGCACGGCCAGCGGCACAACCGTGTGTCCCAGTCGAAATTTCACAGAAGAATACACTGCCAAAAGGCACGGTCGTGTATGAAACCGTGTACTGTGCTTGTCATATACACAGACACATACACGGCCTAGAGGCACAGCTGTGATGAGACTGTGTACTTTGTTCGTCGCATGGCCCAGTATCATTACACGGCTTGGAGACACGGTCGTGTATGGAGGCCGTGTACTACGCGTGTATTTTATTATTTCTTAGTATAAATACCCTCTTGTCAGATACGCTAGGGATTATTACTGATATTTCATTATTGAATACACATTTTGAGAGATCTCTCTCTTTTGTTCTTTGCGAAAGAATCCTTTCGATTTCTTCGATCTAAACGCTTGGAGAAGTCATCTTGATAACTTAGGTTTCAATCAGTAGGTATGGTTGGGGTCTAGTTCCGTTCATCACTTGTTCAAGACGATACTTGGGAATCCGATTTCAAATCACGATCGACGGGTTCTAGGTTTAATATACCTAGGGTTCGCATCAACATGTCCATACATATTTTTAGGTCTTAATTCTTTTCAATAGTCTCATCAAAAGTAAATTATGAAGTGTAGATTACAAGAAAAAATCATTGGGTATTACTCGTTAAAGATGTATGTACGCATGATGCGTAAGTATGTTTAAATACATAATAATAATAATAATAATAGTTAAATTTAAAAAAATCACCACTCATGTTTTATAAATATTATAATGTATTTAAATATTATTAATACACAATGTATTACCTAATAAATAATACTTGTGAATAAGGGGATTCAGTTGATGTGACCTCATGTATGTTGTGTGTCTTCCTTCTCACATGGTCTCAATGCTGTGATATGATGATGACATGTGACATGTAGAGGGAATACTGTGATCAAAAGGAGGAATTGATAGTCTTAAAGTCTTATATGCATAAATGATAAACAAAGGAGCTTAGAAATTTGACCTTACAATTCTTAAGAAATCAAGTTTGTTCTTCAAAGTGGAGCTCCTACTATTTTCCAATCTCAAATATAGTGTCAAATGAGAAGGAATTGTTGTTGAGTACTTATAGAATCTTAAATAAAATAACATCTGTCAGATTGACATGACGATCAATGGATAAAACTGCTTAATTAAGAATTATCTTGATAAGTTTTGTCATTAGTCCAAGGCTTATAGCCATCCATATTAAGTGCATGAACCTACTTAAGAACAGTTGAGAGCGAGCTAACCGATCAAGCAATCATGTTCAATAATCACCAAGTCAAACCTCCTTGAGTCTTCTTGAAATACAAATTAGACTCCATAAGCAATATTGCTAGTGCAAAGATCAGTAAAACCTAAATCATATTGAGGTCAACCAAAATTTTTATCTAAGCAATTTAGTTCTCCATATCAAACATAAGAGAACCTATTAAATTGATTGTTTTTTCACATTTTAAGTATCGATAGGTGCCAGGTATTGTAATTCAATTGGAAAACAATGTCTCCTATGTGGATGGAACAAGCAATATGGTTTTTTCATGTCACTATCGATGTAAGACATACAATTGGTGGGAACAACTATAGAATGTTGTGGCCAAAGTTTTTCAAGCTTTTATAACCTAATCTTTGCTAACAAAATGAATTTTGAGAAACTCTTGTATGATTAACTTAGTTTAGTGAATTACACTAATTAAAGACAATACCTTTGGTTGCTTTGAGTATTGGTCATAATAAAATTCTTGATTGCAAGGTTAAAATACTAATTTATTAACTTTGACAATTTTTTTTAATCCAAGAATTTACTATGCATAGTATTTCGGTTTATCTAAACAATTTATCATGCATTTACATACTATTTATATGACAAATAAGGTGAAAAGGCTATATATAGTTCATAAAAGCTAGTTATAGGTTTTTCCAATTGCTCTAAATGTAGAAAAAGGTAGGGGGATGGGAGAGAAAAGATAGGATATGAGGCAAATGGGCAAGCAAACCATAAATGAATATTATTATCTCATACCATTTCAATGCCTTCTTGCTCATATGGCACAAGTGCCATTCTAACATTATGATGAAATAGATTCGATTCCCAAACAAGCCACTGAGCACCACACTCTTTTTTCTCAATTTGAATATATGTGAAAATAATGAAATTTAAAAGAAACCACTTTTTAATACAATATATCATAAATTATGGATTGATTTGATGTCACTTAATGGCTTCATGTTTGATTTATAGAATCTTAGGTTAGTATAAAGATTATAATATTTGGTTTAAATTTCCTATCCAATTCCATTATACATCAAAATGTATTTGATGGAAGTAGGAATTTGTAGCAAAATTCAAAATCACAAAGATTGAATGACAAGAACACAAGAAAGGTTTCAATAATATCAACACACCACATAGATGAATTAATAACGAGTAAATATACTGATAAAATTTTAACACATGGAAACATAAATGTTGTGTTTCAAAAAATACATACTATCCCTATCACGTATTTAAATATTTATGATATTTATCCACCACTCATCCAAACACATGGTCTATTGGTATCAATGAATCTCCTAATAGGACAGCTACCATTCAAAATTTATTTGATGAAGGAGGAATTTGTAGCAAAATTCCAAATCCATATAGATTGAATGACAAGAACATAAGAAAGGTTTCAATAATATCAATATGCTACATAGATGAATTAATAACGAGTAAGTATACTAATAAAATTTTAACACAAGAAAACATGAATACTAGTTTTTTAAAAAATACTTACTATTCCTATCATATATTTAAATATTAATGATATTTGTCCACCACTCATCCAAAATGTGAGTACCATTCATTATAACTTTTGAAAACTTGTAATACAACCCAAAATGTTGCTAAAACTTAAAATTGTTACTATAAGTGATCCTTTTAGTAATAATTTTAAAATTATAGCAATAGTTTCAGTATGTTTACATATTTTCAATAGTTATGGCAATGTAAAGTCACATATTAGAAGTCTTAGGGCATCTATTCTTATCAGACCAATAATTCACTGAGGTTTTTGCAATTATCTCTAAGATAATGTATTTAGCACATATTCATTATATTATTTCTATAACTGTAAAGAATTATAGGATATTATTTCAAAACAGGAAAAAATTACAAAAACATAATATATATCTTCACATTTTTGTTATTTACTGACATGTGTTTTGTCTTTTTATAAATTCATGACTACTACTGTTCTGGGTTTGTCAGTCCTTCGTAAAAAAATGGCATGTAACACTTACATGTCTCTAGCTTCAACAGAACCTCAAATCACTCGTATTTTACTCAAAGTCCTAAATCAAATGGGACAACAAACTGCAAAACTGCTTGATTTAGGATTGAATAGTGAACAGGGTATATTGTTTTGTCTAATTTAGAATTTCTAAGTAAGATTTGTATTATTTGAGATTTTATTGGAGATTGGTAACGTTTTTTTACTAACAATTAATGATTGCATAGTGAAAAACAACATAATAAATACATTTGCAGAGATTCAGAAAACAAATTGGTAAAATGTAAAAGCGTGAGTCTGAGTTTTTTGCAGACTGATAAGCGAAACAATATTTCAGATGGAGATAGCAACAAGCATATTGAGCCAAGAAGATACAGAACCGGGCATGTGTGCAATGAAGAATAAGAGAAACAGCAGCTCAACCAAGAGCAGGAAAGGAACAATATTGACCACTTTCATGATCACCAGCAGGTTCAAGTCTGGAGGCCGCCTCCTTCATCCTTTTTGAAGATAAATTGTGATGGTGCATGGGATGAAAACAACAAAGTGGGAGGTATTGGAATGGCGTGTTGAAACTCAAATGGCAATCTTATATAGGCCACGTCAATTCATGTCCCAGAGATTGATATTGTGTTAGCTGAAGCTCTCGCTATCAAGGAAGGCATTCTCTTAGCAAGGAAAAGAAATTGGGAGAAGATAAATCTGGAGACTGATTGCAAGATTGTTTGTGTTGTCTTGCCATTAAGATCAGCAAGCCCTTGGAAGATCAAAGGATTGGTGGACATTTTGTTTGTTAAGAACTCTTTCAATTGTAAGTTGTGTTTTTTCTCTTATTCCTAGGAAAGCAAATGTGTGCGTCAATTGGGCATTTAAAGCAAGTTGGGAATGAGTAGCAGCTATTGAGTTAGTAAGCCCTCACCTGGCTTCTTTCTTTGTAATTTGTGAATTGGAAATCTCATCTTCCTGACTGTTGATTCTTTATTTTAAATAAACTTTATTTGATCTAAAGAAATAATAAAATTTATAAAAAACATGACAATACAATTTACTTTTTCTTTTTGCATTTTACCCTTTCATATAAATGACTATCATTGATAAATCCATTATTACAATATTTCTTCCTTAATTTCAAGAAAAACGTTTAACGTTTCTTGATTGTAGATTTATTTATTTTTTTCTTTTGTGACTATGTTTCTTACGTTCAAGTTTAACTTGCACATTGATATTCCTTCTTTTAGAAAATTAAAATTCCACGTTATTATGGGGTACTAATATTTTGGGCTCCATGAATTTTCATTGAGTAGTTGCGAAGGAAATTAAAATGCAAGAAAACTACACATATACTATTTCTCTAATGGTTGTAACTAAGTGAGGAGACAATAATGCCAGTAGGGTATTTCATTGAATTATAACATTATTTTATTCATATCAAATCCATAACTTCCATATTTTTCCATCCATTCCAAATTTGAAAACAATATTTGATTTTATTTACCTTAGGGGTGAGCAAATAATCTTGTAAAAACCTGTATGTATGTATTTCATTGAATTATAACATTATTTTATTCATATCAAATCCATATACTTCCATATTTTCCATCCATTTCCGAATTTGAAAACAATATTTGATTTTATTTACCTTAGGGGTGAGCAAAATAATCTTGTAAAAACCTGTATCACGCTAACGCTACCCAACTTGATCAAGTAGGTTTTATATGGATATTCAAGATTATACAAGTCTAATTTTCATAATCTACTCACATAAGATAAAGTATGAGTGCACATATCTCTAAGTTATACCACCAAACCTTTAGTATAAGGTATACACAGTAAATGTTTCATTGCTTGTAAAAATTATAAATTAATAATATTAAATATAACAAAATATTATATTTTTATCTAAGCATACAGTTTTTGCCTTTTATTGGGGGAAAAAAATCACAAAGTCCTACTTTTCGCCTCTCCTAGTCTCGTTTCTTCCCAAATACTATTACTTAGTTGTTAGCTACCAGGAAAAGAAAAAAATAAATGACCATTACTTCCTTTGTCACAATCTGCACAATTTCCTCTTAAGATAATCTAATCTCCATGTCTTTCTTTCTTTCTTTTTCTTTTCTCCTTCAAGTGAGAGCTCTAATTTCTTTCTTCTTTTATCTCATTTACTTTATCAACAATAGGCGTCCTTCAAGTTAGGTCATACACACAAAAAACAGCGGCTGGTGAAAGTGTTCCTGAGTTGGAGAAATCAGTAGATTGACTCCAACAGTCTATGGTGAAAGTGTTCATCAGTTGGAGAAATCAGTAGATTGACTCCTCTTGCTTCTTTCTCGATGTAGTTGCTTTTATAGGCAACTTAACATGTCAAGATGTGGAATGAATGTGGTGTCGTTATTTTTTATAGGTAAGTGAACATAAATTTTATCATTTATTGGAATTTATGATAGTATCGTATGTCCAATTGATAAATATCCTAGTTATAAAATCATGAAAACTTTAACAGGTTATTGGAAAGTTTATCTTGAAAATTAGTATTATAAAATATAACAAAAAAATTTACAGATTTCATAAGTTATATCATACTCTATAAAACGTATAAAATACAGGTTCCAGCTCATCTATATTATAGAGAAAATTCTGTTTGCAAAACTTGAGAACCTATAAATCAATGATATGATGCTAATGGAACATCATACCTGCCAGCCTTATATTCACTCACCAAATTTAGCTCAATTTTCTATTCCTTTATTCTCAGTCCAACAGTATCTTACTCGGTATGGAGTCTGAAATATGTACATAGTTATACTGCATACTTTTTTTATTTTTCAGTATTTCTAATAAATTAAGTCAGACTTGTGAACTTTTTCCATTTTAGTCTACAACCATTGAATAATTGGTTGAGTCCTAAAGGAAAACTTGTGATCTAGTCTATGCCAATATAACACACGTGTGATATCATATATGTATGAAAAACATGGACTGAAAAAACAGTCTTTAAATTTAGAATTCAATTGAATATATATACATAATCAACTTATGTATACTCATATATACAAACATATGATACTGAATAAAATTAAATTAAATTGGTATAAATATAAATATATGTACACATGCTGGAAGATATAATTGATATAGTAGTCAATTAATCTATCTTTCTGGGCCGAAAGAAAAGTAAGTTAATCCCTTTCATGCGTCTTTTTGACATATTGTTATAAATAGATACTCATGGATATTCTTGAGAAAGAGAATTTATATGGATTTTTATTTGCCCTTGTTTTATTTCATCTATTTTTTTCTTTTATTTTTCATTTTTTCATCTGAATCTGATTTGTTTCCTATTTATATTCCCTTAACCTCAGAGCGGTTTTGAATCTAAGTTTATCTGATTCAAACAGATTAAAAACTTTGCTAGACATGATATGCAATTTTTCAGGAGACTGATTTTCAATCTTTACTAGATAGGGGACCATGAACGATCAACCGAAACAGCCAAAATCGAGCACAATTTCGATCAAACGAAATCCGTTTGAAGCTCTTTTTAAATAATTTATCCTTTAAGTAATTTGTTTATTAACTTTCTAGGGTTTGGTATTTGTTTTATAGGATTATTTTAAACTGTTTCTTATTTCATTTAGGAATCTTAATATCTTGTAGCATCTTACGGATGGATATCATTTACTTGAGTATATTTCCCTATGTATTCCATAGATTGAGAAGAATTTCGTATGAAGTTAATATCTTTACGTTTTGGGCTGCGAATCCTGTCTTTTGTACTTTAACACTATACAAGCTTAATCTAGATTAGATATGTGTTTATCACGCTGTTTGATTTTTATGTTCGTCATTATATCATTTCTTACCAAACATTCGGTTTCAAATCGCTCCCAAAAAGCGTGATATCAAAACAATAGCTCATTAAGATTGAATTTCAAAGATCCATTTTCTAAAATTTTCGGATGGGCAGCTTTAAGAAGGCAACCCTACTCCTTTTGTAGTATTCATTTATCCGGTGGAAGCAAAAGAATGCCCATAGAAGCACCTAGTTTCCAGATATAAACTAAGTTAATCCCCAAAAGAAAAGGAAAAAAAAAAAAACAATAATATGGCAAATTGAAAAGCACGACGTTAAAACTTGAAAACTTAATCTTTATAGATAAAGGATTACCTTGAACTGGAGAACTCAAGAGCTTCCCAGAAGCGAGAAGACGATAACAGCAATTTCAGCATCACACAGTGCTGAGAGCTCATGAGCTTTCTTGAAAAGCCCTCTTCTCTTTTTGAGAATGTCATTTGCCTCGCTGTTATGTTGTCGATCTTCTTATTTGAATTTCTTTTTCGTCACTTGACTTGTACTTAATGAATTGATCTAAAAAAATTATATTACGGAAAAAAAAAACTAGTGAAAAATTATTTTCTAATCTAAAAGAGACAAGTGGTAGTACTAAGAAGTGGGAGGATTAAGAATTATTTATTAGTTCTTAACAGGAAAATAATAATTTTTTATGAATAATAAATAAATCGAGACGGACGCATAATAAAATACAATATGTAATGGATAGATCTCATGTACTTTCGCATCGAAGAGAATAGGACTGCATCATTTTATCATATACACAATTTTCAAGTGGATTTCTAGGGCAAAATATGAAAGTGGGATAATTAAGGGAAAGTAGAGATAAGACAAGTAAGTTCAGAGCAACAAACGTTAATAATACTGAAAGAAAACTAAAATGGAAGTGAAACATGTGAAGAGGATATACACACTGATGCAACAGCAATCTTCCAGAAGAAGAACTTGGAAAATGGCCATAGATTTCCAGATACGGATATTTTTTTACCTTAATTTGGTTTTCAGAGCTACAGTGACGTTGACATACTGTAACTGCGCGACAAAACCTGTTGGAAAGAGAAATATCGAGAGAGAGAGTGTGTTGTGGGGGGATGGTTTTGAGAGAGAGAGAGAGAGTGAGAGAGGGATGATGGACCCCCCAATGAAAGCACACAGCCAAACGGAAGCCTTTTTTAGTAGTATAACGTCATTGCGTGGATAACTTAACAAGAATGTTTTTTACCAGAAATAAACAAGAAGCCAGTAGATGGAAACAGTGAATGAAGGAATTTAGAGGAGAAATTGAATAATACCTTGTTTGGAAAAAAAATTGAATAACTATTTTGGTAACTCAAATAATTCACTCTAATTTTGAAGAGAATTGGAAGGAAACTTGTAATGAAACTAAAAATTTATCCTTAAAATAAAAAATATTCTTAAAATATAAGGACTTTATAGTATGCTAGTAAATAAAATAAATAATAAATATCTTTTGTACTAACTTATTTTTTTATAATTAACAATTTTTAAATTTTAAAATGTCCATTTGCTATCTGAATTTTATTTATTTTTATAATTAATTTTTTTAACTTTATGTATTTTTATAATTAACTATTTTAACTTTGTTTATTTTTATAATAAATTAACCCCGTTAAAGTATATAAATGATACAAAAAACTTTTTTCAGAAGTAAATTTTAAAAATTTTTAATTTTAAGTAGTTAATTACAAAAAAAATACAATTTTTTAATTAAAAAAATTAAATTTAAAATTCAAGTATTAAATATGACAGTTATCCATAAAAAATTATATCACCAACTTTCTTTTTACCCCCACACCCATTTAAGCAAAATAAGAATTTCTAATCTTTCCTCTCACTTTCTTTCCTTCCACTTTCCTCTTTTCTTAATTCCTCCTCTCTTCCCAACCATGTTGTAAGGGTCGCACATATGTATCTTTTAAAGGGACTTGTTAAATATTTAAAAACATAACTTTTCACATACCTTAGAAAAAGCACAATCATATGAAGATAGAAAGTCCATTTTATCTCTATAGTTTATGGTAGTCAACATTTTTTTTTTCCTATCATCATTTTTTATGTACCTCATATTCATGTACAATTAAAAATATGAGAAAATTAACTAAGAAAAAATAAAACGAGACCAAGTTAATTTGTCTCAAATTTTGTTAAAAGAAAGTGAAGTTCACCAACATAAAGTATTTTTTTCAATACATACATGCATATATATAAAGAGAGAGAGATGTGATTAGGCTGCATTTTTTTATGCAAATTTCAAATTCATGCATACATACATCACATGTTATTAACTTATTACGAATGAATGACTATATTACTATTATCAATATTGAAATAACTATTTAATTAAATTCTTAGCATTGTGAATTAAAAAACAACAATTCCTCTAATTATAATCAACAAAAAAGCTATTCCTCAAATTTTTGGTATCTATTTCCATACACTACCCATGAGACCAAAGCTTGCTACCCAAGTTTATGAACTATACCATCTAAGCCCATATAACAACTTAGAACACAACCCTAATCAAACCACTTCTATAAACTTTCGGATAAAATCTTACTCTATTATTTATATTATTTTATAAAAAATTGAACAAAATAATAAATATTACTTCTCTATTTATTTTTCTTAGAATTGTGAATGTATTCATTGAGAAAAGGAATAAAATATTTCCTTTTAAAAAAATCGTAAAATATTCCATTATTGAAAGTATTCACAAAAAAATATCAGTTAGAGTCGGATGTTGGAAATCTAATTTCAAATTTACATGACATTGGGTGTTGAATACCTTATTTTATTTTTTATATTTTGATTAATATGTACTAAAATTGGTATTCAACACCCCATCTAAATTTGAAATAATAATATCATGTATTTAATAACTGATTTCAATCTAACTTAAAATTGAATTTTTTAAGATTTTTTTATTCGAAATATTTTAAGAATTTTTGTAAAAAAAGAGTATTTTATTTCTTTTCCCATACTCATCTATCCCCCTTATATTTTAATGGTTTTCTTTTTCTTTTTTTTCTTGGGTTTGCTTAAAGCCCCAGGATTGTACTGAAACCCTAAGAAGGTATGAGTGGGCCAAGCGTGGCCGGGTTAGTAAAGAAGCACTAGTATCATGGGACTTTTCATTAAATGGTAATTGGTAGGAAATGCTTTTCCGTGCGAAGAGCCACGAGCCAAGTATGAGCTGATATTACGACACAGTTGTAATAATACCCCTCCTGCTCCCTCAACCTCTTCAAAGATTAATATTAAAAATGCAATGTAATCTTGTTAGGCATGTATTTCTAGTTAAAGTATGTGTGAAAATTAGTACTTTATAATTCTTAAATTCATTAGGTTAGATTTAAATGCTTTATCTAGAATGTCATACTTAATCTAAAAGTATAATTTTGTTTATTTTATACACTTAGTGCCATCATATGGTACTATTTTTTTTTTAGTTATTGGCGGCATTTTCAAGGTATACTCAGAGTTTCCTAGAACTGTGGAAAATTATTTGATTTAAATATTATTAGCGATAATACATTGCTTATATAGTTTAAACTTGTTACCGTAATTGTTTTCGTCCTTGTATCTAGTTTTGTAGTTCTGAATTCTTATGGTTATTTTATCTTTTATGTGCTTGAGTGAAATTTATGATGACCAATGGTGCTTTGATTCGTGTTCTGATCTACGCGGTAGTCACAATGTACCTAAATTTCAAGGTTGTCCAATGGTAATTTTGTCTCAAAACTTGGATTTGCAATTCTCGGTTGCCAAGGAAACTGTGTTTTCCATTTTTGATTTTTAGAAGCAAGTCACTCCTGTATTGATGTAGTCCATTTATTTCAATTAGATCTACAAAGTTTTGTTTGTGTGTTTTGATTTTATTGGCACCATTAATAAATCATGCATTAGCAAATTAGAAACAAATAAGACGGAAGTACAAAATTGTGCCTATAAAACAAGCTAATTTAATCAAATTGGAAACAGGCAATCCAATTGGCCTCTTCTACATGTATAATCCTTTGTTCATCATTTTTTTTTTCCTTCAAATTTTTTGTAATTACATTTACAACTTTCATATCGGTGCAGAAATACGGGCTAGAAGCTGATAGAATCGATTTTATTGATCAGGCCTCAATGCTTCGCAATGATGATAAGTATTTGGATCAGCCAACCATGGGTTTTGTGAAGAGAATGATGGTGCAACTAGAAATTTCCTCATCCTCCACTATTAAAAGAACTTTGATTAGGATTTTGCTTTGCAAAATCTTTTCTATAATAGCAATCCTAATATTCAATAACATATGGTTTGTTTGCTTTCGCAGCTTTATGGAAGTCTTTAGCACGTTTTGAAGGAGGTTCCCATATACTTATCTTCTCTATGGACCTTGGGGAATTGCCTCATGTTTGTCTTCATCTTAATTTGGATATCGGATGACAGCAACATTTGTTTTGTTATGATACGGATGATGTTATTTGCAGGCCTTTGCACATCTTGAGTGCTGTTTATGGTGATACATACATGCTTAAGAAGCCACAATGTAAGGTGCGTTTATGTTGTAACTTACTTGATCTCTTGCTTCTAGTGTCTCTAGCTTGAAGATCTTGAATCAAAATTGATTTGCACGAGTCTTTTACTGGCGGTAGAGTTTCATGTAAGTGCAAAAGTTATTGGTAATTCAAAAGGGGAAACT
>JBBMOL010002708.1:0-21803 GCA_037954665.1 Laguncularia racemosa
TGATATGTTTTTTCCCTTTGATCCCGCCTGCGCTGATCCTCTCAACCCGATTGGCTAATTTAATCACATCCTCATGAGTCGATAATGCTGGAGTTCCACTACACTGGCAATGTCCATCTTCAACCCACTGATGAAACGAGCTATGGATTCATCTGATGTTTTCCTGATATCACATCTTCCACTAATGTCTCAAACTCCTTCACATACTCTTCTATGCTCTTCTTACCCTGCCTCAAGGATTGCAACTCCATCAGCATCTCCTGCTTATAGTAGTCTGGCACAAATCTGCGTCCCATCAACCTTTTCATCAAGGCCCATGAATGCACTTTCTCCTCATCAGCCCTACGTTCTCTCAGCTTGTAATTTGTCCCACCACAAACTAGCATATTCAAAGAATGCTAGAGACGCCATTTCACCTTCATGCGCTCATCCCACTCATAACATCAAACACCTTCTCAACCCGTGGCACCCAGTCTAGGAATTTCCTCTGGTTTACTACTACCAGTGAAAGGGAATTTTCAGCTTGATGCTTTCAATCCCCTTACACCTGTCAACATTGTTTCCTCTCCATTCCTTCCACTACTAGCATCAGATTCACTACTAGAGTGTCTCCTCCTATTTCCTGGACCACTATGGCTTCTTCTATCCCTAACCTCCAATCTCTCCATAATCAATCTAAGATTTTCTTGGATTTGATTGAACTCAGCCCTAGTCACAACCTCACCCCCATTATCAGCATCATTCCTATTGTTGTTGTTTTGAACACTTCCTTGCGATGACATCTCTACCCTTCAATAATCAGCAATAGAAATTCAACAAAAACCAAATTCCCAACAACAGCCCCAAACACCAATTTCACAACAATTCAACTCTCTACAACTGAATTTAGCAAAAATCCCAATTCTCAACTACAGCCCAATCACCAATTCACAGCAATACAATTCACAACACAAAATTTCCAAATTTCCCAACCAACAGCAGTATTGAATTAAAACTACAATTGAATTGAGAATTTAACAACCTTACCAATTTAATCCTCGATCTAATCGAATCCTTCACTCTGATACCAAATGACGCGGATTCGATATGCTCCGATACCAAATGACGCGGATTCGGATACGAATTCCTTCACACACAACCAAATCGTCAACAACAATCAAATAACTCCAATTTTTTTTAGAGTTTTCTGGATTTTAGTACTAACACATACAATCAAAGATATGGATAAAATTATCAATCTATAGATGCCAGAATGATAAAATTAAACTGTTTCGCAATCAAATCATAGAACGATAGAAACCACGTTCTATAAATCAATCACTATGGTTAAAGAATTCCAAGAATTCAATAACGATGCTCGCAACAAATTCTATATGAACCAAGAATTTGATAAGAACAATAATAATATATTGAAATTCGATTCGCAATATTCTCAAAATCTCCAAAAGAAGACTCACACACTCAAGTGTCTCAGTGTTTACAAAACCAAAAATGATCTATTTTCCACAAAAAAACCCTAAGGTCCTTATTTATAACATCCTAAAAATTGGTGCGAAAACATTCAAGGGCCCGGCGGCCTTCACATTAGGTTCGGTAACAAAAGCCGGCGGCCTTCTCTTAAGCTGGCACTAAAAGCCGGCGGCCTACATTTTAGGCCGGCTCTAAGGCCGACGGCCTTGAGTGAACTCGACCGGCCTTTATTCAAGGCCGGCTTAAGGCTGGCCGGACTTCGCCTTGGGTCCTCCTGACGCCCATGTCCTCCTTTTTTTGGTGCTCGTATTTCGCTCTTGGAATCGTATCAGTCGTGTTTTGGTCATGTTGAACTGAGAAAAACACGGCCTACCCATATAGTCGTGTTTCAATCGTGTTTGATACAAAAACTCATACTGAGAGATACACGACAATCTCAATATGATCGTGTTTCAACCATGTTGAATTTAGAGAAACGGCCTCCTAACACAGCCGTGTTCCAACCATGTTGAATCTAAACCTCATCGAGAGATACACGACCCTTAACACAATCGTATACTAGCTCGTGTTAAACAACATGACCTCCAACATGGCTATGTTAAGTAAACATAATGTAATTATATATTCATTTAAGTTTTAATTAAGCTAATTTCCATGCAACCTAGACAGCTAGTAAGGCCTTCGAGAATTTAAATGAATAGGATTAAGAGAGTTCAGAGATGATATTAATCTTAGATTAAATACTAAGAAGAGTTTGTTGATGTATAGATTTCAATTTAGCTTATGTTTAAGATCGGAAGTGCTTAAGCCTAGGATTCAAGGTACGTGTAACTTGTGTGCTGTTGTATGCTTTCTTAAGTTAGTATATGTATTGAAATTGATTAAGTTAATGATTTGGTTTAAGTGTTTAAGTTGTATGTTGTATGTGCTTGGCTCGATCTAGGGGCTCGTAGTGGCAGATTCCTAGGGAGCACCCTAATGATCCGTATATAATGTTGTCCCTATTAGAGTTGTTCTTGGAAATGATTTGGGCTAAATGTTGGTTAAGAGGATAAGTAGACACGAGTGTGGGGCCCATAGTGGCAGTTCCTATCATTAGGTTAAGTGTTTAAGTGGACATAGGTATGGGGCCCATAGTGGTAGTTCCCATCACCAAGTTAAGTGTTTAAGTGAACATGGGTTGGGGCCCGTAGTGGCAGTTCCCATTATTAGATTAAGTGTTTAAGTGAACATGGGTGTGGAGCCCGTAGTGGTAGTTCTCATCACCAAATCATGTTTTAGTGTATTAAGTGTGTTAAGGGGATCATGAGGACCCTGTTGTTGCTTGTGGATATAAATCTATTATGAAACAATTGTTTGTATTTAAGTACTACATGATTGTGTGATACTTGTTCATGTTTGTTCATGCATGTGTGGTTTGTTATATGTATTAGGCATTAGCTCACTCTTCGGGAATATTTTTTTTAGATGTAGGTGTTGAGGGAAATGATAACCTAGACGATGACTTAGGTTTAGATGAACCATAGAGAGAGGAAGATGAAGATTATCATTACTATTATGGTGATTAGAATTTGGGAGAATTATGCTATTTGATTGTAATAGATATTAACTTTTGGAGAATGTTAATTTAGAATTTATAGACTTCTATTGTGTTAGATGTTGGATATCGAGTTATGAAATTCATTTTGAAGTGATGGGATGTATTGAATGTTTTTATATAGGAGTTACAGGTTAAAAAGGTATTAGAGTTAATTTAAGAGTCTTAATATGTTCTTATGAGATAAAGGTACGTAACGAGCAATAACGTGGCTCGAGTTTCGAGGCATTACAAAAACAGAGTAAACCAGTCGATATATCAAATCTGTTTTCTTTTTTTTTCCCCATTCACATGTAAGAAGAAGAAGAAGAATAAGTAATTCCATAGAGCAAAGAAGGGATTTGAAGTAATTGACCCAAATCTAAGCACTTCCTCAACAAATAATCGATTGTAGTATTTTTTTTTTTGAAAAAGTTGAAGTTTTTTTTCTTCTGTGTTTAATGTTATTATTTGAGGAAAATATTGTTGTAATGTTATATTTTGTAGAAAAATATTACTACTATTGTTAGTTTGTAATTTGTTAGATATGATTATTATAGGTCCTATAATATGTAACACGTGATATTAATTTTTGCATTAGTATGGGGACTTTTTGTTATGACGAAAAATTTGAAATTGTTTGTAAATATTAAATAAAAAATATATCTATATTATTATGAAAAAATATTGTGATAAAATTTGTAATATCTAGAATGTGAAATAATTTTTACAGTGTTTGTAAAATGATACGTAAATTATTAAAATATTTAGTAGCAAAAAATAGTATCTAACAAATTTTTAGAAAAAAATTTGCTTGGAAATAATGGGAAAAAATTAAAATTTAAATGATATGGAATTCTTCTTTTTTTGTGCAAATTTTAAGAATGTTGTTATTGTAAATATAAAAAATATTGTGATGAAAATTTGTAATATCTAGAATATGAAATAATTTTATGGTGTTATAAAAATGATTGAAAATTATTGAAATCTTTAGAAGTGAAAATGTTATAAAAAAATAATATTTGACAAATTTTTAGAAAAAAGTTTGGAAATAATGGGAAAAAAATTAAAATTAAAAATGATAAGGAATTTGTTTTGATGCAAATTATAAGAATGTTATTGGAAATATAAAAGGAATATTGTAATGAAAAATTGTAATATTTAGAATGTGAAATAATTTTTATAGTGTTGTAAAATGATACAAAAATTATTGAAATTTTTAGCAGTGAAAATGTCATAAAAAATAATATTTGACAAATTTTTAGAAAAAATGTTTGGAAATAATGAGAAAAAAAATTAAAATTAAAAATGATACATGATTTTTTAATGCAAATTTTAAGAATTTTGTTATTGAAAATATAAAAAAATATTGTGATGAAAATTTGTATATCTGGAATTGAAATAATTTTTAACAGTATTGCAAATGATACGAAAATTAATTGAAATTTTTTAGTAGAAAAAATGTTATAGAAATATAATATCTAACAAATTTTAGAGAAAATGTTTGGAAATAATGGAGAAAAAATTAAAATTAAAAATGATACGGATTTTTGTGTGTGCAAATTATAAGAATGTTGCTATTGAAAATATAAAAAAATGTTGTGATGAAAATTTGTAATATCTGGAATATGAAATAATTTTTATAGTGTTGTAAAATGACACAAAAATTATTGAATTTTTTAGTAGTAAAAATGTTATAAAAAAATTATATGAAGAATTTTTAGAAAAATGTTTGGAAATATTGGGAAAAGAAATAAAATTAAAATTAAAAATGATACGGAATTTTTTTATGTGTAAATTTTAAGAATGTTGTTATTTGAAATATAAAAAAAATATTGTGATGAAAATTTGTAATATTTATATATGTGAAATATTTTACAGTCTTGTAAAATGATATGGAAATTATTGAAGTTTTTAGCAGTGAAAATGTTATAGAAAAATAATATCAGAAAAAGTTTTAGAAAAAAAGTTGGAATAATGGGAAAAAATTAAAATTAAAAATGATATGGAATTTTTTTGGGTGGCAAATTTTAAGAATGTTGTTATTGGAAATATAAAATAAATATTATGAAGAAAATTTTTAATATCTTTAATGTGATAATTTTTATAGATGTAAAATGGTATGGAAATTATTGAAATTTTCAATAGCAAAAATGTTATAAAAAATAATATTTGACAAATTTTTAGAAATTTTTTTTGGAAATGATGGGAAAAAAATTTAAATTAAAAATGATACGAAATTTTTTTTGGCGCAAATTTTAAGAATGTTGTTATTGGAAATATAAAAACAATACTGTGATGAAAAATTGTAATATCAGAATGTGAATTAATTTTTATAGTGTTTTAAAATGATACAAAAATTATTGAAATTTTTAGGAAAAAATTTTGTTGGAAAAAGGAAAAAAATTTTAAAAATTAAAAAGGGGACATAATTTTTTTTTTGAGCAAATTTTTGGAATATTTTTTTTGGGAAAATTGTCAAAATTTTTTTTAAAAGCTCATAATTTTTTATATTACGTATAAGGAAACAATGGCCACTATAAATTGATGATCTATCATTTAAAATTTTGGGGCTTAATTGGGGTTGGAATATGATAGGATCTGGTAAAGAAATTGAAAATAAAAAAATGTCAACTAAAAATAATTTCGTTTTTGAATATGTTGCAGCATGGGAGTCGACTAACGAAGTGAGGGTTGAGATAATTCACAAGCACCATTTCCATGGGGACAATACATGTTTGCATTGAGGGCAATTAAAATGACGAAGATTTAAAAATTTTATTAAAATAGTTAAATCGAGGAGATCATGGCATACAAAATTTGAACATTAAATTTTTCAAAACAATTTGGGGTCCTTGGTAAGGAATATTTTAATACAAGCAATCAGCCACATTCGTCACTGCTTTTAGAAATGCACTTAAGCCGGATATTTAAAACCCTTAAATTTCCCAACCCGAGGGAACAAAAAATAAAAGATGAAATAATAGAGCAGTTATTCATATTACAATGACCAAATATATAATTTTCGTACAGGGTTCGTGGGAAGCGGGGGTTTGCAACTTCCCAATATAGGAATGGGTTTAAGAAAGAGACCGATAACAAGGAGAGTTTCGAGAGGAAAAGAAAAAGTGAGAACGAGGGAGAAAAGTCTTAAAGAAGACCCCAACCATATATCTTACTCGAAAAAACAATAAAAGGATCGGGCAAGTGAACCCCCAAACATGGTAGTTAGAGATCCTTTTCCATACAAAACTTTGGGAGGAAATAGTGGTTAAAATTTTTTTTCGATAGAATAAACAAAAATTTTTGTATGGTTTAGTATTTTAAAAATCTAAGGACAGAATTCAAACGAAAGAGATTGTTTCAAGTAGTGAACTTACCAGGGAAAAACATTATAATTTCCACAAAGTAAGTTTACACATTGTTTTTTTTATTTGTTTGAGAAGGGGCAAAACGGTTGAAATGGAGCTTTGGTTTAAAAAAGAAAAGTTGGGGGGCATGTTCGTATGACGAATCGAGGGTCACATACAGTAAAAACCGTTAATATTTTTAAGACACTTATAGCTGGAGGGGGAAACTCTTGCTACCAAATTTTTGTAAATCTTCTTAGGGCAACTTGATATAAAGGAAGCTGACTCATAATTTAGCTAATATCATAGGAACATTTTTAGGGGGGGAAAAAAAGGGCTACAAGCATTTTACGGGAATTGGGAGAATCTTACAATAAACTGTTAAACTTCTCAAGGGGATAAAAAATATAAATCCAGAACAAAAATTGATTGGGGGGGGAGTAGATTGACTACCCCAGTGTGTCTACTTTGAAGCGAGTTTCAGGCATTTAGGCCGTACTTACCTGTGGGGATTCCTTTGACCCGTTGTTTACCATTGATTCCCCCTTTTTTGATGGAAGTACATTAAAGTTAGCATTGGGCAACGCCCTATACTTCCGTTGGGATTTGCTCTATTGATTAAGAAATTCTAAACAGGGGCTAGTTTTTTTAGAAAAATGAAGAATATATGTTGGGGACTGTGAAGGGCGTGAAACCATTTGCCTTATATCAGATAGATGCACAGCATGTTAATAGTCACAAAAGAAGCGAATGGATGATGACCTCCATTTGCAATGTGGAGCTTTTGTCTATGACACCTATAAGCAACTTAACTTGGCACATAAAAACATGAAATGCAAGAGTTTAGTGACATACGCTGGGTTGTAAGCACAATCTCACAAGTTGAGTTATGTGATGGAGTAGGTAGGGATCATTAAGCTAGATGTGTTGACTAGTTTAAGAGGCGTGTCATTGGATATGTGGACACTAGCTCATGACAGTTACTATCGGTTTGGTATATGACCTCTAACGTTATTGAAAGCTACAATTCCGTGTTGAACGGGGCTCGAAGGTTACGCATGATTGCTTTGGTGAAAGACGTTCTACAACTGTGTGGGGTACTTCATTCAGAAACATATAAAGGCATTGAAGAATATGATGAAGGGTAGAATTTTCACCAAATATGCAACTCAAAATATCGATTGATGGAGTTCATGAGCTAGCAACCATAGGTTCATCGATTATAGAGAGCATAATGAGTTTTTTTAAGTCCTCATTAGTAGTCGTCATGTCACTAGTGGGTTAAGGGAGGGGGTCGAATGTATATTGTTGACTTTGCTTGTAGCATATGTAGTTGCCAAAAGTGGCAATGCCCCACGCATATGCAGTAGCCACCTCACTTAAGCTTGATATGACGCACTCTATACTTGATTGGTATAGATGGACACATCGAGAGTACACATATAGGACACACTTCATGCCTATAGGCGATGAGTTAGATTGGAACCAGTACACTTCTCGTCACTCTACCTAATATGATGCATACTCCATAAATCACGCAAGAAGGATCTACTAAGGTTAGGAAATGCAAATTTAGCACGAAGTTAACACACCCTGTATCTCATGCTACAAGGCTCGGAATTGGACGATTCAAGAACGAGAAAAAAACTCATGTTCTCAAACACAATTTAGGCTCAAGATCACCAAAATATGATTTGTATATCTTGAGATATAGATGCGGGTTAATGGATGTCCTTGAGGGAAACAAAATTTAAAAGTGATCCTAACAAGAACTAAAAAGAAAGAATAAGGTACCACAATCAAAGATTGATAATCCTAGCAAATGCCACAAGGATGAGCACCCCTGATAAGTTTAGAGATTCTATCAAGAACCAAGAGAGAGCAAGACTCACTTAAAAAAAATATGTTCTGAATTCCCCTTTCCAAAGGTTAAGGTTTTTCCTTTTTTAATGGGCAACACCTTACAAGTTTACTTAGACTTAGCCAACCTAAGTCCATTATAAGAAGGCCTAAAATCAAATTGCTAATTCTGTCCATGTTCAACCCATTTTAACACGTACTAAAAGAAAGAAAGAAAAACTAAGACTAGTTAAATAAGCCTTAATCAGCTTAAAAAAATAAAATAAAATAAAGGTGTAGATTGGCCCAAACATAAACGAACCTTCATGCTCTATTTTTCCAATTTAGACTCAAGTAATTAGATGGAGAAATTGGCTGGAATTGAATACACCCCTCAAGCCTCTATTCCTTCAATTTGCATTAAGTAATTCACCATCTTAAGTTGCAATTCTTCATGACTTAGGCATGCTTCCAATAAAGTTGCCACAAATTTATTTAGAGCCTCTTTAACCTTCTTAGATCTTGCCTTTGTTATTGCACTCTAAGGCCTTGTAATTCATCCTTGCACTTTCCTTAAACTTGTTTTCCTTCCATGTCCTCACTTTCCCCTCCTTTGAAGAAAATTTTCCAAAATCCAAGGCCTCATACCTACATAAAAAAGAACAAATCGCAACATTAAAAGTGGCACTTAATTTACTCACCAGAAAAATAAAATTTTGAGGCATTGTCATTGATCCTCTCCAACACAAAAAGGGACCGTCCCCTCTGGGTTGGGTTTGGATTTCCTTTGTTCAGGGAACCTCTTTTTCCTCTGTGCCCCCAAACCTATACCGGGCTCAAATACAACTTCTTTTTTCCCCTTGTTACTTTTTTTGGCGAAACTCTCAATTTTTCTTCCCCAATTTGAGTTTTTTCCACACGCTCATAAAGCTTTTTTCCCATAGTAGCCAAACCCTATGCATCCTTTTTCTAAAAACATAATTTTAGGCATAGCAATAAAAAAGTGGTGTCAAGGGATTAAATCCAACAAAATTTAAAAGGTAACAATTAGTTGTGCTATGGACAACCCTATTATAAAAATCTACATGGGGCAAACTTTTTCCCCAAAAATTAAGATTTTCTTTAAAACTTAAGCAAAGTGCCTAAAGTCTTTTTCATACCTCATTTACCCTCATTTAGGTACAAGTAGTAAGAAAGTAATTTAGTACCAAGCTTACCCCACAATTTTCTCTAAAATGACTTAGGAACTAGTGTCCCTATCACTTACAATCTCCTGGGAAGCCCATGAGTTTTCCCACTTCCCGAAAAATAAGTCAGGTAAATGGCAAACATCATAAACCTTTTACGGGTATAAAACCTTTTTTGAAAACCTTTCTACAACTACAAAAACATAATCCTTGCCATTCTTTGTTCAGGTAGCCCCAAAAAAAAGTCAATAGATATACAATATAAAGAAAATCGGGAAACAGGAAAAGGGTATAAAACCCCGACATAAATTTTGATTTTACCTTTTTAAAAAACAATGCAATTCAAAATACATGGCATCACTTTCATAGGGGACCAATAAAAATTTTCATACAATACGTCCAGTTTTTTATGCACCCTAAAAGTCCCCTAATCCTCCCCATGGCCCCTTTTACAAGCAAATTTTTTTATAGAACATTTTGGGCACACACAATCTTTTTTTTTAAAAAAGTATCCATTGTACCTATAAACCTTTTTGAGACACATTTCAAAAGCAACATATACTAAGAAAATTCAGCACATAAAAAAATCTTTTCTCTAAATTTCTCAACCAAAAAATTTTTGTTTCAAGAGTAGAAATAATGCTTTCCTAATAAAGCATAAACTACTTGTTCCCCCCCCCCTTTTTTACTTAATGATGGGAATTTTTTTTAAAAACCCAAACCCTTTTTGGGCTTTCCTTTTATTTAGCTTCCTTTGTCCTTCAATATTTTTTGGACTCATGACACTATGAATTACAAATTCTTTTGGGGAAAAAAATGCTGAAGTTTGCAAAACACGCATTAAGGGATACAATTCCTATCATAAGTGGAATTTTGTAGGGAATTTAAAAACCGTGATGACCTATCATTAGGGCAAGAGCCAAAAGATTTCAAATCTTTCGATGAAGCCCATTTTTTAAAACATCGACCGGGAATTATTTGTTTACTAACCTCTTTTTTCTTATTCATGTATTTTTATTCCCAAAAGGCACACTTATCATGCTTTAAAAAGGGCGATGGACAAACCATTTAAAACCAGCTTGTGGATTATCTAGGGCCGGGCCTAAACCGGGATGATTAGGCCAACAAACCCAGGAAGAGCAACATGATAAGACTTTTTTATTTGTAATTTTTTCTTTAGACTATTATTGTAACTTTAGGATACTTTTTATTTGGTTTTAATTAGTTTTAGGCCGCCAAACCTAAAATGGATAGTTGTAATTTTGTGGGCTTTTTTAACCTTAAAGGGAGCAAATATAAAACTCTTAAGTAGGGTTTTTTGGGGCTTTTTGCTAAATTTCAGAAAAGAATAAACCTTAAAGTGTTAACGGGTTTGGGTTTCCTAAATTTCCCAAAAATTTCTCTTTTTAATTTCAATCCTAAATTGAGATTGTGGTGATAACTCAAAAATGAATTTGGATAATATCAATTCTCTTTTTGAATTTCTTTTTTTTCCTATGGAGTTTTTATCAAGGGTAATTGGATGTTTTTCCCTTTGGGCGGGTTAGATTTCAATTGTAATCTTTTTAGTTGTTATAATTTTGGTTTTTTACTTAGTTCAACCATCAATTTTTAAATACATTTGAATCGGATTGGCTTTGTTGGGAAAAGGGGTCACAATTTGCCCTTTTTGATTTTGTGTGTTAATCCTGGAATTTCAAGTGTTTTTTAGGTTGAATTTGGGGATTTCATCTTGAGTATTTTTTTCCTTGAAAACTGTATCATTCGGATCATTTTAAAACATTAGGGTTCCTAATTCTTGTAAAATTTGAACCAAAATTAGTTTAGTCACTCGAAATTGCAATTGACCAATTAAATGTGTTTAAAACCCTTTTTTTTAGGCAATCAAATTTGGGGTTATCAAGCATCATCATTTTGGGAAATTAAAGTTTTGATCACGCCATTTTTAAGAATAGTTCTAATTTTTGAGGAATTGTGAAATTTGTTGAACTAGTTTAATTGACATTGTTTGATTTTTTTAAAATTTGTTTGCTGTGCTTAATTTTGGGTTTTTAAAGGCACTTTTATCTTTTGGTATCAGAGCTCAAATTTTAGAGAAGGGAGTATGTTGGTTGTTTTCCCTTAATCTTCATTTAAAAATTGGGGTTCTTAAATTTGTGATATAAAATTGTGGTTTAATTAGGTTGCGTAATGTCTTATTGAGAAGTGAATTTTTCTACTTTTTGAAAATTGAATCAAAGACTGTTTACTCCTTGTGGTTGATAATTTTCGTAAAGGGAAGAGGAGTAAAGTGTATTATTGATTCAAATTTCAGAATTTGAAAATACCTCATTTTTTGAAGGGGGTGGGAAATGTAACTATTGCATGTTGATTTTAGAAAAAATATAGTTGCAAATTTTTAGAATTAATTGTGTGGATTATATGGAAACAATTTTATTTTCAAAAGACACATTAAGTAAAGAAGTTATTGTTTTTCATTTAATTTGAAAGTGGCTTCTTTCCATTTTTGGAAGAGTTGCAATAAGTGAATCATTTAATTGTTGCGCTTTGTTTTTTTAAAATTTTATTTGAAAATTGTTTGAAGTGGAGAGTCAACGTTGGAAAAGGGTGTTGTGGGTTGCACCATAAGTAGTATTGGGGTTTGGGTTGTGTTTTTTTATATTTATAAGGGGGTTGTGTGTGGCTTTGTTTTATAAATTTAAGAAAGGGGAATTTTAATTGGGGTAGGGTGGTGGAGAGCTCTTAACCGAAAACAAGGAAGTTGAAGTTTTTCTTTTTTTGTGATTAAGGTTACATATTGTGAATTAAATAGGTGAAGCTAAAGAAAAAAAAGGAAAGTAAGTAGTAAATTTGAATTCAAATAAACAATTAAAGTATAAAAGTAATTGAAATTATTACTTAAACACTTTTTGGTGAATTTAATTTTTTAACTATTTGGAAGTATTTATTTGTGCTTCAATTATTTTACTTAACTTTATTTGAAGTGACAATAAGTATTTCTTGTAATTGGTTGTGTGTGTACCGTGGGTGTGTAAGGGTGTGTTGTTGTGGTACTTGAAAGAGAAGTGTGTTGTTACTTATTGAAGTTAGTTAATAACCATGTTAAGTGATGTGCATACTTCTACTACTTCGGTACATTAAGTAGTGGCTTCTTAATCCAACTATTGATGATAGATAAAGAGAAAACTTGTTCTATACTTCTGATAGGGTACAAGGAAACTGTGCGTAATTTTTGTTTGATGGTGGTAGTTGTACTAATGTTGTAGCTGCATCATTTGTATCGAAGTTTAAACTTAAAACTATCCTACATCCCGAACCCTACACATTACATTGGTTAAATGATCAGGATGGTTCTTTGTGTGACCCAAAGGGCTAGGGTGCCCTTAGTATAGGGGACAAGTATTGTGATGAACTTGAATGTGAAATTATTCCTATGTGTACATTCCATATATTGCTTGGTAGGCCATGGTTGTATGATAGGGTGGTATTACATATGGGTATAGAAATACCTATATGTTCCAACAGGGTGGTAAACGTATAGTAAATTTAACCTTAAGTCGTCATTTGAGGTCTAAAAGATGCCAAGACAGACAAGACAACCATCACAGATTCCTAAGGATCATAGCCACATGATCAAATCTTCAGAGGCTCCTAAGGTTTCTAGTGACATGAGCCAACCCTTAAGCACAAAATTTTCAAACACAGACGTGCCAACCTTTAGAGGATCCTGATGATCATAGTAAGATGAGCAAACTACCAGAGGACCAAACTGTTTAAGGGCAGTTGTGTTCACCTTTAGAGGTACTAGAGGCTCATGAGCAATTGAGTAAACCATTGGAGATTCTGAGGGTCAGAGTCAGATGAGCCCATCATCAGAGAGCTAGACTATTCAGAGACAGTTGTGTTCACCTTAAAGAAGTTTTAGAGGGCCGTGAGCATTAGATCAACCATTAGAGGGCCATGAGGGTCAGCGCCATAAAATATAGTTAGAAAAGGAGAAACAATATCAATGGAATGGTTAAGACATGGGAGACCTCAGTGGTTAATGGGTCATTATTTGTGTTGCAGATGAGATATATCCTAGAAATAGAGGAGAGAAAATAAACCCCCCCTGTAGTATTTCAGATATTGGGATTCTATAGTGATACTTCTTCAGTAACTTGCTAGGAGAAAACAGAGTCTCTACTGCATTTGATCTGTCAATTTTTGAGGACAAATCTTTTAAGGCCTAGGGGATGATAGGAATCAAAATCCATCAAGACCTATCATTAGGGCAAGAGCCAAATTATTTCAAATCTTGGCGATGATGACCTATTTAGAGCACATCGACCTCGGAATTATTTGTTTACTAACCTCTTTTCTCTTATTCATGTATTGTAAATTCCAACAGGCACACTTATCAGCTTTGCAGGTCGATAGACAAACTCATTAAGACACAGCTTGTAGGTTATCCATGGACCGACCTAAACCGTGATGAGCTGGGTTAATGAATCTTATGAAAGAGCTAGCATGATGAAGACTATTTTTATTTTTAATTATTTTTGGACTATTTATATTAGCTTTTGGGACACTTTTTTTTTGGGTTGTAATTAAGTTTTAGGACTAGCCACCCTAAAAGGGGCATAGTTGTAATTTTGTGGACTTTTTAACTCTAAAGGAGAAAGTAAAAATACTTACTTAAGTAGGGTTTTGAGGGATTTTTTTGCTTAATTTTCATAAATAGAACAAACACTTCACGTGTTGGGGTTAGGGTTTCTTAATTCCAAAATTGCTCTTATCAATTTCAATCCTAAAATTGAGATTGTGGTGAGTGCCTCAAAGTGAATTTGTGAGTAATATCAAGTTCTCTTTGTTGTAATTTCTTTTTCATCTCTAGTGAGTTATATCTAGGGTTGAATTGGATGTTCTCTTGGTCGATTAGGTTACATTTGGTAATCATTTTTATGTTGTTATAATTGATTGGTTTTGACATTAGTTCTAACCATTAATTTTTACTACATTTGAATCGTAGATTGGTTTTGTTAGGAAAGTGGATCACGGTTTTGTTCTTTTTTGATTTTGTGTGTAATCACGGGGGATTTCAAGTGTGTTTAGTGTTGCAATTGAGGTTTTCATCATTGTAGTATTGTTTCCTTGAAAACTATATCATTCGGATCATCTTACATCATTAGGGTTCCGCAATTCTTGTAAATTTTGAACAAAAATTGGATTAGTCATTTGAAGATTGCAATTGATCCAATTACATGTGCTTAACCCCTTTTTAGGCACATCATAATTTGGTATAAGAGCATCATCATACTTGGAATTAAGATTGATTTTCGCCATTGTTTAAGAAATTTATTCATAAATATTTAGGAATTGTGCAATGTTGAACTAATTTAATTGACATTGTTTGATTGTCTTTCCCAAAATTTGGGTTTTTCATGTGCTTAATCTTTGGGTTTTTGGTACATCAAGTTAGGGCAACCCCATTTAACTTCTCACTAAAATAAGCGATTGAATGGGGCCCTTTTTGCATCAAAACAGCCCCAATGACTACATTTGATGCATCACATTCAAGTTCAAAAAAATTTAGCAAAAATTTTTGGGAAAGCAAGAATGGGTGCATTAGTTAGCCTATGCTTAAGGGGAGCAAAGGCTTGCTCTTGTTTCTCTCCCTATTTGAAAACCACATGCTTTTTAAATATCTCATTAAGAGGCATAGCTAAGGTGCTAAAGTCCCTAACAAACCTCTTATAGAAACTAGCTAAGCCATGAAAACTTCTCACTTCACTCACATTCTTAGGCTTAGGCCACTCTTGAATGGCTTTTAACCTTTTCCTCACTAACTTGCAACTCCTTTTGCACTCACAACAAAGCCTAAGAACACTACATGATCGGTGAAAAAAGTGCATTTCTCAAGATTACATACAATTTTCTTTTCAAAAGCACATGCATGACAGCTCTCAAATGTTCAATATGCAAGTCAAAACTAGTGCTATAACAAATGTCATCAAAGTAAACAACAACAAACTTACCAATAAAATATTTTAAGACATAGTTCATTAATCTCAAAAAAGTGTTTGGGGCATTTGTTAGCCCGAAAGGCATAACCAGCAACTCAATACAAACCATAATTAGTTTAAAGGCAGTTTTCCACTCATCCCCTTCCCTTATCCTAATCTAAATGAAAACCCACTTCTTAAATCAATTTTATAAAAATAATAAGCACCATATAGTTCATCAAGGAGGTCATCTAACCTAGGAATAGGGGGGCGATACTTGACTGTGATGTTGTTGATTGCTCATAGTCACTACAAATTCCCCCAAGCCCTCATCCTTTTTACCACCAGAATCACTAGGACAGCACAAGGACTCAAGTTTTCCCTTGCACCCAATCTTTTGTCATCAACTCCTCAACTTGTTTTTGTATTTCTTTAGTCTCTTGTGGATTGCTCCTATAAGCTGGCCGATTGGGTAAAGATGCACTAGGGATGAGATCAATATGATGCTCAATCCCTTTCAAGGGTGGCAATCCGTTTAGAACCTCCTTTGGAAACACATCTTTGTATTCTTGCAAAGAAACTCATGCTAGAAAAGGGTAGTAATTTTATTAAAGTTATCAGCATTTAAAAAAACATTTTTCTTGCAATAAAGTAAATAAAGTGGCTTATGGCCAAACAACAACCTCTTCACCTCACTTTCTTTTGCTAAACAACTCTTTTTAAACTCTCAAGTGTTTCACTCAATCCCACATGTGTCTCACTCTTTTTCTTTCCACTCTCTCTCTCTCTTTTTCAAGTTTTTCGCTCTTTTGTGTATCACTAATCTCTTTTCTCCTCTTGCACTCTCTTTTCTCTCAATTTTATTTGATCCTGACACACCTCTCTAGGAGAAAAAGGGTTTTGAGTAAAATTTTTTCCTCCCATTATTGCATGAAAGAAATCTTTTTTGTGACCCCATTATGAACAATTTTTGGTGTCATATTGCCATGGCCTCCCTAAGAGAATATGGCTTGCCTCCATTGGAACCACATCACATATCACTTTGTCATTATTTTCCCCCCATGGAAATGTGTAGCTCCACTTGCTTGCTCACTTTCATCTATCCATCTTCACTAAGCCATTGGAGTTTGTATGGCCTAGATGATGCTTGGTCTCCAAATTTAATTTGGACACTAATCTAGTGCTGGTCACATTGGTGCAACCCCTTCCATCCACAATCAAAGAAACATAGTTTCCCATTGATTAACCACCTAAAGTGAAAGATGTTCTCCCTTTGGAATCATTAAGAGCCTGCATATGACTTCCAAGCAACCTCCTAATCATCAATAAATCTCCTTCTATGGCCTCCACAATGATCTCCTCATCTACCTCTTCCTCTTCTTCAGCTTCACTAGCTAAAGACCCCACTTATTATTTCTCCATTTTCCTTAAGTAACACAGTCTTCTTGGTTGGACACTCTGAAGTTATGTGACTCTCCCCAAACACTTGAAATTTATCTCACTTTTTCCTTGTCTTTTTAGGGTCTCATTGGACTTGAACTGAGTTCTTTGAGGTGCAATGTGGTATTGTTAGAAGAAATACCTCCCTCCTTCTTATTTCTTTTTTTCCAATTTGAAGAATTGAAATTAGAACTCCTCCTCATGGTACCTTTTCCCTCTTGAGTTGCTGCTCTACTTTGGTAGCTTGATGTACCAAGTCTTCCAACCATCCACATAATTTTGTAGCTCAACCCACATTTTTAAATGTCATTATTCAGCCCGTTCAGAAAACGTGCCATAGTACTTCCCTATCTTCAATCACATTAGCTCTAATCAAGACACCTCCATCTCCTTGTGATATTCATCAACACTCCTACTACCTTGTGTAAGTCTTTAAAGTTTGTTATGAAGGTCCCTATGATAATAAGAAGGGACAAATCTCCTTCTCATCAACCTCTTCATTTCAACCCAAGTATCCACCAAAGGTTTTTCCCATATTTAAGTCCTCCTTTTGTAATTGATTCCCCCAATAAGAGCATAGTCCGTGAACCCCCATGCTGCCACTTTTACTTTCTTCTCTTCATTGTAATTTTTGCAGAGAATAACTACTCAATTTTCATCTCTCACTCAAGATAAGCCTTTGGATCACTCTTCCCTTTGAAAGGGGGGGTATTAAGCTTTACTCTGTCAATTTGGTCCCTTTAGCATCACCTTCATTATCTCTTCTCCTCCTTCCATCAATCCTCCTTCTACCTCCATCATCATCATGATGTCCTTGATTTTCAAAACCTTTTTCAATTCTCTCATATAGCTCCTCTATAAGCTCCCTCACATCCTTTGCGTTTGAGTTGTAATAGCCTCCACTAACAATATGTTGTTTCCTTGTGGGGGAAAGGGGTACCATCACCACCTATTCCTACCATAATTCAAGTAAAAAGAACAAAAAAAAAAAAAATAATGAAAGCAATAGGACCTCACCACACTTCTCACATGTTTGCACTCTTAGAGATGTATCACTTATGTTTGTTGTTCTCTAATAGGCTTTTATGTAAAGTTCTCCTTGCCTTTTACCACTCAAAAGCTCTCTTTAAATTCTTAATAGATTCTCTACGAAAAACACAAGAGTACTTACTGACGACTCAACAATGTGAGGACAATTGACAAATAAGTGCTGCAAGATTATAGGGAATAAAGGACTGCAAAAATGTAACTAACTTAAAAAAAAAAAATGGCACCTAATTAAAAAAGAGGACAAGACAAATAAAGAAGTTACCCAAACCTTTAGAATTGAGCTTTGATACCACATGATATGATGCATACTTCATAAATCACGCAAGAAGGATCTACTAAGGTTGGGAATTGCATTTCAACACGAAGTTAACATAACCCATATCTCATGCTATAAAGGGTTTTTGGGAAATTTGGGGGATTCAAGAACAAGAAGAAAACTCACGTTCTCAAACACAATTTAGGCTCAAGAATTACTGAAAAAATGATTCGTATATCTTGAGATATGGACGAGGGTTTAAAGGACGTCCTTGAAAGAAATAATAAAAAGCAAATCCTAACAAAAACAGAAAAGAAAGAACAAGGCACCACAATCGAAAGATTAATAAGCCTAGGAACACCACAAAGATAGCACCCCTGATAAGTTTAGAGATTCTAATCAAGAACCAAGAAAAGAGCAAGACTCACTTAAGAAAAAAATGTTTTGAATTCCCTTTTCCAAAGGGTTTGGGTTTGCCTTTTATAATGGGCAATACCTTAAAGTTTTTCTTAGACCTGGCCCAACCTAAGTCTATTATAAATAAGGCCTAAAATCAAATTGCTAATTTTGTCCATGTTCAGCCCATTTTAACAGTAATGAAAGAAAAAAAAAAACTAAGACTAGCCAAATAGGCCCTTTAAATCAGCTTAAAAAAATAAAATAAATAAAATAAAGGTTTCAAATTGGCCCAAACATAAATGCAACCTTTAAAACCATTTTGCTAATTTAACTCAATAATTAGATGGAGAAATTGGGCTGGAATTGAATACACCCCTCAAGCCTCTATTCCCTTTAATTTGCAATAAGCAATTCACCATCTTGGGCTACAATTCTTCATAACTTAGGCATGCTTCTAATAAAGTTGCCACAAATTTATTTAGAGCCTCTTTAACCTTCTTTGATCTTGCCCTTGTCATTACAAACCCCCAAGGCCTTGTAATTCATCCTTACTAAAATTCCTTAGACTTGCTTCCTTCCATGTCCTCAAACACCACCCAAAGGGGGGACCTTGCATGAAAGAAGGAAAACTAAAGCAGAAAAGATACCACATGGAGATGGATATTAGGGAGCACCATATTAAATCACATATGGACTTTGTAGAGTGGGGGGCATAATAGAAGAACATACCCATGTCGATGCGATAATAGTAAATGATGGACTCCAATATATATTTCATCACGTTTTACATTGCATTTGTGATGCTAACATTAGCTCTTTCCTTTTTTGTAGCTTAAGCAAATCCTCGACCACTTCATCCAGTTTGTTTTGACGCAGCAAAGGGGGATGCTTGATATTCTGTATATATATTTTTAATTTTTTATTTTATTGTGAAGTTAATATTAAATGTTAATTTCTTTATATATTTTTTAATTTGTTTTCACATATTTTTAAGTTGTAAATTTGTATATATACACATTGCATGTGTAATGGACAAGGGGGAACATTATTTGTTAGATGGAATGGGGAGTAACTCATTACAAAAATAAAAATACATCAACTTAATATTTCAATAGAATATATACATATGAAATGAATAAAAAATTGTTTGGGTTACTATCCCTATCCCATCCTATCTCCTTTCCCCTTTGTGAATTATCTACTAGTTGAGCGAAGGAGTTAGTTGGCCTGGACATGGAGCTAGAGGAGCTTCAGACTCCTGTATTAGATGCTGTTAGGGAATATTGTTGAATGCTCGTACAGACATAAACTCTACTCTGTAGGCTGAATTGAATGTTCACTCTAGTACAAAAGATTATTTTCTAAAGTGTTTCTTCTATGGAGCCAGTGATGTTTTTAAATAGGACCGCTTATAAAATGCCGATGTGGTGTCTTATATTGGCTAAAAATCGGGCCCTAAGCTAGCATACATTACATCGAAATCAACAGGGATTTGTTGGTCTTATATAGGATTTTCTTGTGTCCTCACCTCGGGTTTTGAGTCACATCATCTCGCTGTCCGTTGTTGCGTAAGAATGGGTTTTGCCTCTAACTCGACCTCCTAGGTATGCGCGTCGTGGTTGTGGATACAATTTTACCCCCCTTGTACTGTTGCATAAAGTGAAGACCCTGGGGTAGTTTTTTCTTACAACTGTGTCTACATCAGTGATAAGCGGATATCATCAGATTTCACCCTGCAAAGTAGAACAAAATGTAAATTAAATAACAAGTAGTCATGCAATTATTCACTTAAAGGAGTGTTGATGTCAATCGTACTTACCATAAATCTAACACAAGCCCCCATGCGTCCAATCCATCCTTGGATGATCAAGTTATACCACTTCTTGTAATTGTCAGCACATCATTAGAGCCCTCCATGTGAAAAAACTCGATGGAGCCACTCTTCCTACATATGTATAAAACATTGTATGCTAGACTAGCCAATCAACATCAATCTTTCCCCACAAGTCAATTTGATGGAGCTTCTATTGCGTGTTCATCGATTGTGGATAATTGGAACCCACCAAACTATCTAGCCACTCATCTGGGGAATGCTTGTAATACTTGAATTTTTTTATTTAATAATATATTGCCACAAAGAGCTAAGGATAAGGACGAGAATTTAAAAAATTGAGGGGGCAATTTGGACATTTTTACACGAAGGGTATTATTACCCTTAAAATTTAAACCCAGAGAGCTTCATTTGTCATTTTGTGTAGTGAAATTAGAAACCAAAAGGACAGACACTCCTATAAGAACCCTAAAATGACGAAAGGAAATTGTGTGACCTAATTCCAAGTATGAGAGGGAAGGAATTTTATACACAATTTCAATTTTAGTTATTGGATTTAGAACTTATAGTATCATGTGCAAAATCAAGATTCGAAAATTTAAGAAGGGCGTAGCGGGGAAGAGACTCAAAGGCTTAAGAATTCAAATTGTAGGGAAATTTGATCTAAGTACAAATCCTTTTAATTTATATATAAGTACGTGTTTTAGGGATCTAATTAAGTCTAAGGATAAAGAGAAGTGAGTTTAGGAGAATTTGGAATAAAAGAATTAAGGTTTTTGGGAAATTTGCTGAGAGATACACAACATCCCAACACGGTCGTATTTCAAACCCTGTTGTAATCAAAAGTTACACCGAAAGATACACAGCCTCCCAACACGGTATGTTTCGACCCTGTTGAATTAAGGGAAACATGGCCTCCCAACATGGTCGTGTTTCGATTGTGTTGAAGCCAAAATTTACACTTAAAGATACACGACCCTTAACACAGTCGCGTACTAGCCCATGTTGAGCAACACGACCTCCAGTACGACCGCGTTAGTAAAACATAATTAATTATATATTCATTTAACTTCTAATTAAGCTAATTTTCCCGCAATCTAGATAGCTAATAAGGCCTTAGAGAATTTAATTGAGAAGGATTAAGAGAAGATATTAATCTTAGATTAAGTACTAAGAAGAGCTTGTTGATGTGTATAGATTTTAATTTAGCTTAAGTCTAAGATCGAAAGTGCTTAAGGGTAGGATTCAAAGGGACGTAACTTATGTGTTATTCCGTTTTGTTTAATTGTTGTGTGTTTTAAAATTTGGTTAAGATGAAATAATTGGTTAATGTTTAAGTTATATGCTGTATGTGCTTGGCTCAACTTAGGGGGCCCTAGGGTAAATCCTAAGGAACCCTCAAAGATCCCCTTTTGTGACTT